>JAYMFT010008189.1:0-17008 GCA_038088735.1 Panulirus argus
TAATTCCTTGAAGACAGAGTAGGGTAACACACAATATATATATATATATATATATATATATATATATATATATATATATATATATATCGTTAATCTTTATATTCTAATGTACTGCGAAATAGTTAACTAATCCAATTTTCCCTGTTACAAAATAAAGTGATATGATTTTTTTCCTTCAATGAATTGAAGATACGGAATGTATCATTTTATTATCTATCATTTCGCCACAATACTAGACATAGTTAATTACTGAGTCACCATAATTAAGGTAAACACTAAAATTATCTAGATAAGATTAGGTGAGTATGCTAGATAATTTGTGTTAGCCGTAATTAGATGGGAATAAAAATGTTTGTTATTTTGGGATGATAATGTGAGGGTCAGACATCACTCATTACATGATTTATCCAAAGTACTGGACGTTGTCCTTGGCCTTTATTTTTTTTTCTTTTTTGTCCTTCCTGTTTAGCTTTCATTTTCTGACCTTGAATGAGTCTATGAGGGCACAATTATATATTCATGCGCGGACATTTTCCTGTATTATTGATCCTGGTGCATACGAAAATGACATATTTTATTAATTGATTTCTTATAATGTCAACTGCGCAACAGTGTAGTCAATGACCGATCAAGCGCCTGGTTCATCATCTGCCTGCGCCATCATATAAAATTCAGTGGTGAAAAAATTTTTAGGAGGCTTACGAGATGTTTTCAAATAATTGCTCCAGAGTAAGATTATATGCTTTTAAAACATGATTCTAATTTGATAATAATTATCTGTTTCATTTTTGTGGGGGGAGGGGAGAGGCAATGTAAAGCTGTTAAAAGACTTTATTGTGCGGCTGAGACGTGGCAACGGTGCCATAGTTAGTAAACATGTCGACACAGACACAATGGCACTGGAACCTACTGCCTAGTGTAATTTTGATCGAAATTCTGTCTTATCTTCCACTGTCTGACAGAATAAGCGCATGTTCAACCTGTAAAGCATGGCGATCTGCCCTATTTCACCCAACATTTTGGCGGAAGATAGAGCTGGTGTTTAAATCATGCGATTGGAGTGGGCTAGAGCGATCCCGCTTTGTGGCCTCTTGGGGCGTAAGGAAACTACGGTCTTGTATCCTCCATCTGGAAACTGTTAACACAAATTGCCTAGTTGAAGCAGACCATGTTCTCCTTAAGCTAACTAGAAACCCCCAGGTGAGTGTTACGGTAATTAGGATGCTAAAGTCAGTTGCTTAAGCTTATATGATTGGCAGTTTTTTGGGACATTGCAATTCGCTTGATAGATTGTAGTGTGATAATCAACGTTAACTGATGTATCATTGTAGTTACCCCCCTCAAATTTATATATAATTGAAGGTAAATATGTAGTTGAAAGCCATCACAGAAGCAACTTATGGATTTGATATAGAAGTGGAATAATCAAGAACAGAACGGTTAACCCAGGACGACCGAGTTTGGTAAAAGTCTAGTTTAGTTGCGCACTTTTATTAGATTTGGATATTGATTGAGTTTCTTTGTGTAATATTTTGGAATACAATAATAGTCTTGGAGCATGAATTTGAACATTTTTTACAGAGCTGTCATTCAGGTAGTTAGGTTTGTTAAAATAGGGAAACATCAGATGTTAGGAGGCACTAGGTATCTCTCTGTCTTGTGTTATAATTATTATTATTAGTAGTAGTAGTAGTATTAGTATAGGTATTACTAAATATCCTGTAAAAATTCAGGCTCTTGAGTATGGGATTTATTAAGAATATGTAATTGTACATTATTATGTTCAGCTTGATCTGTTCATGTGCAGCAACAAAGCATCTATAAGCCAAGCTTAACAGAAGAGAGCATATTAAGTGATCCATAGCAATGTAGAATCAAAACCAGTAATACAAAGGAATTCAAACAGCAGCCATTGAGATCCTTTGAGGCTGTTGTGATAGTGGAAGATATGAGAAAGTCACAGAATAGCATGGTAAAAGTTAGAAGACATACAGATAATTCAAAGAGAATAACTTCCAAAATGTCATTTTGTCTAAGGAGGTGCAAATAATGAAAATCGTGTATTTGAAGCAAAGTATTTATCAACTCTAATCGTAAATGTTTGTTTAGTAGTGCTTTCAACCACTGTTGAAGATAAAATATTCTGCCTCATTTGTGGTAAATTTTTTGCCCACAAGTTTGCCCATTGCTGCTAGTAAAATTGGATGAGTTACGTCTTAACTTAATTGATCAAGATTATCAAAGCCATTGATTATTTTGAATACTTGTATTAGATCACCTCTTAATTCTTCTCATATCTAAGTTAGATAAATTTGTCTTATAATCTCATTTTGTAGGATTTGTTTCTCAGTCCAGGAATCCTCTTGGTTGCTCAATGCTGTAATCTCTCCATTCTGTCTATGTCTTTTTTGCAACATTATATGTGTCATTGTACAGGGATTCAGGATCACAGAATTAATAGAATACTCTTTATAAGTGGCTTGCAAAGTGAGTCATATGAAGTATTTGCATCCTTCACTTAAGCATACACCAAAAGCAATATGAATAGAGAGGTTTGGATCCCGAACTACAACTTGTACAGATGCGACAGGGCTATATCATGTGGAAGGGTTGGACTATATATGTGTACTCAAAACATGGACATGGAATGAGTCACAGAGGTTAAGAATCCAGGCTGTGGAAATGAGCTATTTGAGAAGAGCATGTGGTACGACTCAGTGGAATGAAGAAAAAAATTAGTAGGTTCATGAGATTTAATACTCTGAGGTGTTTTGGGCATGTGGAAAGAATGCAAGATGGGGAGTTTAAAAGGAGAGAGTATGATTTTATTATTAAAGGGGTTGGTGTGTGAAGAAGACCACCTGTGACATGGGGAATTAGAATAGAAGAGTACTGGAGGAAGAGAAATGGCTGAAGAATGCAGGGAATGATGTATTCATAGAGGACATGTAAGGACAGGGCAAATACGAGTCTATTCTTGCACTGTGGTCTGTCAGAAGTGGTTTCTTGCGAGACATACATCTCTTGAATTTCAAGTCATCATGAGGCTGGCTATGAATAGTAATTGCAGACACATGACCAAGTAGCCTAGGAATATCTTCCTTTAGCTTTTTTGCTGAAATACGTAGATTCAAATCTACTTGACATGAATATGATGTTGTTAGCTATATTTCTATTATCATCATCAGTACTCGGTGAGTTTTGTTTAGGTTCCATTAGTATTTTTCAAGTGTATAATCTACACCAACATTTAACCCAACATTTTCCGTGTTATCCATAACATTTATTTCCTTATTTAATATCTCTTGGTGAAATATACTGTGATGCTGCAAATCATGCTTTGCAACAGTTATTGTTTTTCTAAATGCTATGCAAGTATTGCAGAACACAGTCACCAATTTTCAGAACAAATAAGGATGTTGAGCTATTCCATAATTACTGATTTGTGTATATTTTTCAACTTAGGGAAAGTTTTAATTTAGGGAGACTTCAAAGAAATAATGTGGCTTTTACTGCAGTGTTTTACAGTTTAGTTATACTTTGCTTTTAGCTTTGGATACTGCGTGATCTTGTTTTGCAATGCTAGTTTAGTCTGTAAAGAAAATGATAACAGCGAGGGCACTATTTTGGAGCTATGCCATTCCACCTAGAGATGGGGCCCTCCGTTGTCAAACAGACAATGCAGGTTTGGTTCTCTAAACACAGAAATACAGCTTTAATAAAGTAATACAAGGAAATGAAAGGTGAATGGGAAAGAGCTAGAGAAAATGCTTTGGTAATTGTACAGGCTACACAAATTGCTACCTGAATTTTTGTTATAGCAGCAATTTGCTTCTTTGTGTCTACCAGTAGTTTTAAGATTTGATTGGACAGTCATGCCAAATGCATGTCATGTTGACACTATTTTGATTAGTTTGGCGGCAATCACTAGAATCTGCAAAAACCTCACCAAACCTCACTAGTTGCAGAAATGGTGATAGAAATATACAAACATGAAATTCATCTAGTGAATAGTACATGACAGTATGATCCCTGGTAAATCTTAAATGAACTATGGATTATGGCACCACATCACTGGAATAGGGATTGCCAAACAGAATCCTGAAAATTCTAACAGAAAAGTGGAAAGCTGTTAATATAAACAAATATCTTTATCAACTTGGTTTCCAATAGTACATTATTATTGAGTAAATGTATTTTGTCAATCCCATTGCAATCCTCGTGCATTACTTTGTATTCCTATACAAGCTTTATTTTAGTGATTAAGGATAACAGTGTGCAATCATGTTTTCCCCAACAGCAGACATTTCTGCTATTATTTCAGCTACTAGGTGAAATTATGTGAGGTTTTTGTAGATTCTTTTGATATTTTTCACAAGTTTAAGTTTTGGTTTACTGTAATAAACCCACAATTACCCAGATATACTTAATCCTCAATACATCTGCCTTATTTGATATTGGTAATAGAATAAATTGCTCTGCTATAGAACAAAACCTCTCTGTATTCAGAACTAATGGCAATATGGTGTTATGCTGGTAAATTACCCCATATACTTAGTAGAAGTGACTAGAAACATCTTTTGTTAACTCTTTTCTGGTAGCCTGGGCCCTGGGAAGAGTTAGTGAATATCACACAGTGTCTTGACTCTAGATCTTGTCTGTACAATTTTCTTTGGTTTAGATTAGCCAAGAACCTCACTTTTGTCTGTAAATGAAATTGTATGATTGTGGATTTTTTTGGAATGATATGATTGTGGATTTTTTTGGAATGATAAGTAAGATTAACAGGGTCTCTGCCCAAGCATGATGCACGAATCATGAAGTGTTCCACCTTTTTGATATTGTGAATATACCCTGTAATTCTGAGGTTTCCCTTCTGGAATATCATTTTCCAGTTTCCCTCAAGTTCACCATGAAAGCTTTTTAATATGAGGGTGTTCATTTGAAGGTTTTGTCTAATCTTCTTCCTTTGTTAGGATATGCTTTCATACTTGCAGGATGAACAGACTGAAAGTTGAAAAACCTAGTCAGCCTAGGGTGGTGTCCTACAAGAAATTTTTTCTGATTTTATCTCCCTGCTTCGCTATTCTCTCTTGTTCAAAAAACTTTTTTTCTTATTTTTGTGGATGCAGTGGTTTGGTACCAGGAATCTGCAAAATCTGAGCTTCGAGTGGTTAATGAGAGGCAGTCAGTTATGATAGCTTGGTGGCAGTTGTTTCTTGGCCAACCAATCAGCAACACAATTACCCCTTCAAGAATTCAGTTGCCTCTTTTCCACACTTCATCTTATGCAAGGCTTTCACCACTTTATTTTTTTTTTCCACCAGACTCCTTTTCATGACTTGCTTTGCATACCTCCAAATCCAAATCATCCTACATCTGCCACTTTGTCATCAGGCACTTTCATCAGTGCTTCAAAATACTCATTCTCTTCACCTCATCTCTGCCAGTTACCACTACCTCATTTTCCTACTTCACTGATGTTCCCATTTGTTCTCTTGTTTTCTTGTATTATTAACTTTCCAAAAGATTTTCTCAGTTTCATTCCATAAAGTTCACTGATACTCTCTCACCCCAACTCTGATTTGCCCAATTTTTCAGCCCCTGCATCTTTCTCTTGATCTCCTACTGCTTTTTCTCATATATTTCCGAATTACTTGCTCTCCTTCCCTGCAAATAACACTTATACACCTCTCTTTTCTCTTTACACGCAACTCTTTGTCATACTACTCACTACCCTTTCTCACCTGTTTACTTCCCACCTTCCGCATGGCAAATGTTTCTCTCACACACATGAGCAGTGCTTCTTTAAATACCTTCCACTCCTCACCCACTCACCTAACTTCATTTAGTCTCACCGTCTGCTATTTCACTCTCAATCTCTCTTGGTATCTCTTCTTATAAACCCCCTTTACAAGCTCATGCACTTTCAAGGCCCTTTACCCATCCATATCATTCCTCTCCTCAAAAGACTCTATAGACTTTCTCGCTTGCCTCCACCAATAATGACCAGACATCTCATCAGCTGCCCTTCTCAAAACATTCATGTTCAAGAGTTTATCCTTTGCATCCTTATCAATTGGTATATAATCCAGGAATACCTTCCTACCATCATTCCTTCTGATCCCCATATACTTTTGCATGGTCCTGCTTTTAACCCAGGTGTTCCCAGTCACCAGTCCATTTTTAGCACACAACTCCATAAGCTGTTCACCTTTTTTATTCACATCAGGTACCGCATGCCTCCAGTTATACCCTCAACTGCCACATTATCCACTTTTGCATTCAGTTCACCCTTCACAAGTAATCAGTTCCAGGCTTCAAAACTGCTAACACATTCACTTAGCCCTTACCAAAAACTTACTTCTGTTCCTTAGCCCTCTTGTTTCCAGGTGCATAAGCTTGCATAATCACCCAACTCTTGCAATCCACTCTCCTTTTTACCCACATCAGTTTAGGGCTCACTTCCATATGCTCTTTAACACATTCCTACAACTCCTTCTTCAGCTGCAGTGCTACCACATCTTTATCTCTAGTGATTACTTGTTCAACTCAAGAGTTAGAACATGTAGGTTCCTCTTCTCATACTACCTATTTTTCACTTCTTCCCTTGTTGGTTACATCCACACACATTTAGACATCTCAGTCTGTTTGCATCCACACTTTTAGAAGTCCCAACTTGTTTACATACCCCCACATTTAGACAGCCCCGTGAGGATGAGCACTCATCACTTGGCTCCTTCTGTTCCAACTTTTAGAGATCAAAATAAAAGAAGGTTTCCAGCCCTCATGGTACTTTTTTTGTGCATTTATCATGTATATTTTGTTAATGTTACTGCAGAATATCATTTGGTAGGTATCTTGCCTACTGTCAAAATACATTTTTTTTTTTTTCTAACCGACAACTGCGTGCTCTTGACCCACTCACAAGAGGTGCAGTCCAGTTTGCCCTTGATCCCTACACAAGAGGTGCATGTCTGTGTGCCTTTCATCCACCCAGATGAGGTGCATGCTAGTGAGCCCTTTGATCCCCCAGAAGAGACGCATGCCTATGTGCCCTTGATACACCCTAGTGTTAATGATATTGGCCTGTAGATTTATTTATTTCATTTTTTTTTTTTTTTTTCAAGAATACATTGTATTTTGTTATTTGAATATGTCTATTGGAAAATTGTTGCAGTACCTTTTCAATACTGTATGAATTAATTTTCAGGTGGAAGAGCTTATCCTACTGCCTAGCCATTGCCATACATTTATAAAGGGCCATGATCGGCCATACTACTTCCGTCACAACAACAACAACAACAACAAGAATAGTGCAACTCATCCCCGATGTCTGCCCTGTTCTAGATCATCTTATCAGTTCATTGAGAGGTACTTTTTTATTTTATATGTATATATATATAAACAATGTAGTGTCAAAACTAGCATCTTTATCAAAGGTAAGATTAAGTTAAATTTTGTTAGTCATTTCAGATTGCTAAATTGAAGGTAAAGGAAAATATATGACATATTTAATGCATGTAACAGCAGAATAAGTAGATAAATGTGAACAAAGTCATTGTAAGAAATAAAGAGTAATGAAAATTCTGTTGTTTCTGGTTCTGCAGTAATTTTTATGTCTGTTTTGTTTTATTTACTGTGTTTTAACTTATGTCCAAATATACCTCCAGCTTGGCCAAGGTGGATTATAGAGACTACAGGAGAGTATATATCCTGGATAAGTATGCTAGCCAGTGGGCAGATAGACCTATGAAAAAAATTACACAGGTGCTCAATCATATTACCAGTTTGAGATGCTTAAAGGCTTTGTTACTTTTTTTTCTTATTTTCCAGCTACTAGCTAAACCAAAGGAGTCTCAGAAATTTACTGGGAAGGTCATACATATTTTATGGTTAAGTGGTTTCATTTAGGATGATGAATACACTTGATCATTAAATCCTTTTTGCTTCTCATTGACATGGAGACAAAGAAATAATTCAACTGCTTATACATTGGCTCCATTTTTAACTTAAACCTTGTGGCTCAAGGTCTTTTGGAAAGGGTGATCATTATTGGTTTGGAGGCTTTTGAGCCAAAAAGTTATCTTTTCAGGATTAAAGTTATAGGTAACTGCTCCTAGTACAAGTAAAGCATCTTAAATAAGTAGTCCTTGGGACCAAGCAGCATATAGATTTTTTATCTTAAAGAATTTTTGAAATACGAGTATGGGCCATAGACTTTAATTTGAACAAGTCAAAACTTTTAACAGAGTGTTTTGTATACCTAATGCAGGTTCTGAATGTTATTTGTTTATAAAGTAGAAAACAATGGAAAATGTAAAAAATTAGTTTCCACTATATAGAATATTTGATGAGCACTAATGAAAATTACTGTATAGCGCTTGGCCAAGATCCTTTCTTATTTCCTCTCCCAGAAAGTTTTATGTAGACTAGAGACAGAAGTTGGCAGTTACATAGAAGATGAAGTGCATGAGATGGTATCAGGCTTATCTGAGGTTGAGGTAACAGGAGACAGGTGTTGCTTTTCACCCAATGTATGGTGTTGATGTGCATGGAGGGTCTTCAGAGGTATTTGAAGCTTGTTAACCTTGGAGCGACTGATATGGTCCAGAAAATCCACCAGGGTGTACACAGATATTGAAAAAAAAAAAAATAGAATAGTAGATTAGTGTGGAATCAAAGAGAGTTGTTTTGTCAACAAGAGAGACAGCTATAGTACTGTCAAAATGGAAAAGTGAGGGAAAGTTAGAGCGATAGAAGTTGTTAGAGATGCCCTTAGCTAAAGGCCAGAAAGACCTATCAGTGAATGATGAGAGGTTATCGCACTTCCTTTGATTAAAGGAATGCTTCGCCTCGCAGATAATGTGCTTGCAGCAATTACAGGCAGTGATAAAAGCTGAATGGGAGCCAGAAGAAGGAGAGTTTTCCAAGCCCAATATGCTTGATCCCTTGTCTGAATGGCCTCAGAACAGGAACGGTTGAACCATGGATTGGATGAATATTTAGTCTTGGAATAACCTCTGCTATGCATTTGGCAGAGGCAAAAGCATCACCACATCACCACATATAGCTAAGGAAAGTCAGAAAAGAAGTTGCATACTTAATTCCAGTCAGCTTTGTTCAGGTGCCAGTATTGATGCTTAGAAGGGGCTGCTGGTGGGAGAGGTGCCATTAGGTACATTTATGAGAGTGTGATCAGATGAACCAATTATGGGCAAGATTGTATATGTACAGTGAGATGAACTAGAGGAGAAAAACAAATCCAGAATATTAGGAGAGTGGTCACAACAGTCAGTTATATGGTTAGGGTTTAAATCCTTTCTTTCATCCCAGCTATACACTTTACCTGCTTTACTGAACAAATTTATTTTAAAGTTAAAGGGTATTATTGTGGTGGAAGAGTACAGATGCATTTTTTCTCTTTTAGTGCCCAAGAATCTATACAAAGTATCATCAGCAACAGTAGAAGTCTGCGTACTTTGATTCTAGGCTGCATTCAAGACTTGACTGATCAAGCAGATATATTTCTTCCATTATTGGCCTGCCACCAGTCCAGTTCCATCTCAACCCTTGGATTGGCCTCAGTCAAATATGATCCAAATTCATATGCTCTCCTTGACATTACACCAGACAACTTTACTTCCTTTACTAACATGCAGGTTTGTAGCTCTGCAATGTGTGATTATTTGATTTCCAGTTATTTGATTCTTCGAAGATGACATGATGAATATTTGAATTTTTTGAACTGAGAAGTAAGACTAGTGGTGTCTTTCTTCACTGTGCTTGGTCTTTATAGGTTGTAATATTGGTGTGTGCTAAAATTATTATATAGGGCCAGAGAAATCATTATGCTTGAAAATGTCCTGGGATATTACTATCTGTATCAATTTAGTAAAGCCTCAAAATTACTAGGTCAAATTAAAAACTACATTAATTGATCAGGCAAAAGGGTCAAATGGAAAGTATTGGAAAGCTTCATCTGTAACCTGTATACATAGAGAATTCTGTGCTGAATTGACAGATTAGATAAAATTAGCAAATTGAATCATTGATGCAGAGATGTGATTGGTACTTGTGGGAAAATAGCATAAGTGTCAGTGTGCCACGTCTGTTCACATTACTTCACTCCAGGGGTGGCGAAGCTTTGGTCCATAGGCCATGTCTGGCCCACCAAGCAATTTCATGTGGCCCATGAGTGCTTGGCACTATTATTATATAATTGTTGGCTGTAAATAAACATAGTTTAAATTGATGTGTATTTAAATAATAAAAGAAATAAGGTGTAGGTAGTAGTTGGTAGGCAGCCAACAGTTAGGGAGTTATACTACCAGTACAACCTGGCTGGGTATCAGGAGAGTTAGTTATGGCTGCAAAGTGAGCCAACACTATAATGGTCAAATTGCACTCCTCTGACCCAGGTAGCTGTCTTTTCTTTCTGCCTCATCCACACATAGACTACTTCCATTCCATCCACAGGTATACAATCTCTCCTTGTCATACATAACACTTGACAACATTTAACTCATACAGCTCATTCTTTATAATTCAAGATTTTCCCGCAGTGAGCAGTAGACATTAGCTCTGCCTTTTGGGAAAATAGTAATAGCATTAGATAGAAGTAGTAGGTAGGAACATTTAGGCAGGAGCATTAGATAGAAACATTAGGTAGAAGTAGTAGGTTGGAACATTTGGCAGAAGCAGTAACTAGATGTGATCTGTTGGAACATTAGGTAGGAGCCTCTATAAGTGCTGTGCTAGAGTTGTCTTCGCCTGTGGCCTGTTAAGGGTGAGGCGCTAAAGGCGAAGAATAGGCAATGGAGTTCACTAGTTATGGAGACTATTGCCATGGCCACCTCCTTGAGGGCATTCCAGATGGGAACGGGTATCAGTGGTATAGATAGAAGGAAAAAAGATAATAGAAATCTTTTTTTTTTTCTTATACCTCAGTTTTATAAACCTACTGGTATTAGTAGTGAAATCCCTTATAGTTTGTATTGAGTACATTGCTCTGTTTATGTACATGTTCATGCTGTGAAAGGAAGATGGAAAGAGTCTTTTGAAGAACTGATGAATGTGGTAAAAGGGGAGGCAGCAGTTGTTACATGCATGCATATGGAGGATGGAGGGAAGAGGATACAAGTGCAAGGGCCTATAGCAGAAAGGGAGGTAAGAAGGGTATTAATGAGGCTGAAGGTAGGAAAGGCACCTGGAGTGGATGGCATTATGGCTGAAATGTTGAAGTATGTAGAGGAAAGTGTGATAGAGTGGATGCATCTTATGTGTAATTTAGCATGGAAACAGAAAGTTGTGCTTGAGGATTGGGTGAAACCTATTATTGTTCTTTTATTTAAAGGAAAAGATGCCAAGGATTTATGTAGCAATTATAGTGGAAAAGTGTTTGCAAGAATATTAATTTATAGAGTTATGGAAGTGACTAAATGCAGGAGAAGTGAAGAGCAAAGGGGTTTTAGGAAAGGTAGGGGATGTGTTGATTAGATTTTTGTGGTAAAGATGACTGTAGAAAAGTATTTAGTGAAAGGTAAGAAGTTGTATGCAGCTTTTATTGATCTGGAGAAAGCGTATGACAGAGTTGAGTGGAATGATTTATGGGATGTGTTAAGGATATTTGGTATAGGGGGACAACTGTTGGATATTGTGAAAGCCTTCTATAGAGAAGCAAATCTTTGGGTAAGAGTGGATGGAGAGCTGAGCGAAAGTTTTGGGATACATGTAGGTGTGAGGCAGGGCAGTGTGATGTCACCTTAGCTATTTGATATACATATGGATGGAGTGATAATAGAGATGAAAGTAAAACTAGGTAAAATGGATGCAGAGATGGAGTGTGGCAGTGAGATATGGTGGCTAGTGGCAAGCCTGATTGCAGATGATACTGTGTTGTTTGCAGAGAGTGAAGAGGGGTTTCAGAAGGTTGTGTGTTTCATGATGTGTGGAAGCATAGGCGATTGAAGGTAAATGCAAGTAAAAGTAAAGTACTGGTGTTTGAAAGGAAACAGACCGAAAGTATAGATTTTGTAAAACCATATAAAGTGAAAGAAGAGTGTACTAAATTGTTCTTTGGATATGGGGGAAAAAGACTGGAAGAAGTGAGAGAATTTAAGTATGTAGGAGCTGTGTTGTGTAAGGGTGGTGATATGGAAGGAGAGATAAGGGAGAGAGCAGTTCAGGGTAGAGGAGTCACTGGGTCCCTGGATAGAATAATGAAGGGTAGAGGTGTAGTCCTGTAGCATGTATAGTAAAATATTGACCTACACATTGCCACCATATGTTCTGACAAATTTTCTTTCAACCTTTGTTTAGACCTAACATAATTCACACACTTATCACATTCCTTGATAAAAGATACATCAGTCATGCCCCCCCCCCCCTTTTTTTTTTTTGGTCTGTACCGTCTGTAGTTTTCTTTCTCTCATACTTGATCACCGTTTCCCAAGTTAGTGAAGTAGTGCCATGAACAGACAAAGAGAGACCACATTCTCTCAATTCCTTTCTTTAGCTGTTATGTTTAGTACACCAAAACCACAGCTCCCTATCCATATAAAGGCCTCACATACCTTTCCATGGTTTACCCCAGATGCTTCACATGCCATGATTCAGTCCATTGACAGTATATCGACCCCAGTATGCCACATCGTACCAGTTCACTCTATCCCGTGCATGCCTTTCACCCTCCTGCATGTTCAGACTCCAATCACTTGAAATCTTTTTCACTTCATCCTTCCATCTTCAATTTGGCCTCCCAGTTCTCTTTGTTCCTCCACTTTAGACACAAATTTCGTCTTTGTCAACCCTTCCTCTCTCATTCTCTCCATATGTCTAAACCATTTCAGCCTACCCTCTTCTGCTCTCTCAACCACGCTTTTTTCATTACCACACATCTCTCGTACCCTTTCATTGCTTACTTGATTAAGCCACCTCACGCCACATATTACCCTCAAACATATAATTTCCAACACATCCACCCTCCTCTGTGCAACCTTACCTAGCCTATGTCTGACATCCATATAATATCATTGGGACTACTATTCCTTCAAACATATCCATTTTGCCATCCCATATAGCATTCTTTCTTTCCCCACATTCCTCAGTGCTCCCAGAACATTTACCCCCTGCCCCACCCTATGACTCACTTCCATTCACTTCCATGTCCACTCCCAGATATTTAAAGTGCTTCACTTCCTCTAATTTTTTCCTCCATTCAAACTCACACCCCCAGCTAATTTGTCCCTCAACCCTACTGAACCTAATAACCTTGCTTTTATTCACATCCACTCCCAACTTTATCCTTTCACACACTCTTCCAAACTCTGTCACCAACTTTCGCAGTTTTTCACTCGAATCTGCCACCAGGGCTTTAACATTAACAAACAGCAACTAACTCGACATTAACAAACAGCAACTAACTCGCTTCCCAAGGCCTCTCATCCCCCACAGACTGCATACTTGCCCCTCTTTCCAAGGCTCTTGCATATGCCTCACAACCCACCCCATCCATAAACAAATTCAGCAACCATGGTGACTTTACACACCCTTACTACAGACCCACTTTCACTTGGAACCATTCAGTCTCCTCTCTTCCTACTCATACACATACCCTACACCCTTGAGAAAAACTTCTCACTGCTTCTAGCAGCTTCCCTCTCACACCATATATTTTTAAGACCTTCTACAATGCACCTTTATCATTCCAATTGCATGCCTTCTCCAGATCCTTAAATGCAGCATACAAATCCACCCCTTTTCTAGATAGTCTCACACACATTCATCAAAGCAAACACCTGGTCCACACATCCTTTATTGTTTCTGAAACCACATTGCTCCTTTCCAATCTGATGTTCTGTACATGCCTTCACCTTCTCAATCAGTACACTGCCATACGTCTTACCAGGTATTCTCGACAAACTTATACCTCTGTAGTTTTAACACTCTCCATTATCCCCTTTAACTTTATGCATTGGCACTATACGTGCATTCTTCCAATCCTCAAGCACCTCACCTGATACATACATACATTAAATATCCTTACCACCATTCGACAACACAGTCACCCCTATTTCTTAATAAATTCAACAACAGTGCCCTCCACTCCAGCCGCCTTGCTGCATTTCATCTTCCGCAAGGCTTTTACAGCCTCTTCTCTCTCTGCTAAACCACTCTCCATGACTCTTTTACTTCGTATACCACCCCGATCATATCATCTTACATCTGCCACTGTACCATCAAACACATGTAACAGTCCTTCAGAATACTCACTCCATCCCCTCCTCACTTCATTACTACCTGTTATCACTTCCCCTTTTATCCCCTTCGCTGAAGTTCCCATTTGTTCTCTTGTTTTTCGACGATTGTTTACCTCCTTCCAAAACATCTTCGTATCCTCCTTAAAGTTCACTGATACTTGCTCACCCCAAGTCTGATTTCCCCTCCTTTTCTCTCCTGCACCTTCCTCTTGACCCCCCGCTGGTTTCTCTTATGCTTCTCCCAATCATTTGCACTCCCCACATTACGTACCTTTGCATTTACATCACCCATCACTAGTGCTGGTCTCTTACATCAAAACTGCTGACTCACTCACTCAGCTGCTCTCAGAACACTTGCCTTTTATGATCTATCTTCTCATGGCCAGGTCCGTAAACATTAAAAATCACCCATCACTTGCTATCCACTTTCAGTTTTACCCACATCAATCTAGAATTTACTTCCATACATTTTATCATGCTCCCCACAACTCCTGTTTCAGGAGTACTGCTACTCTTGTCCTCCCACCAACCCCTAACTTTACTCCTAAGATATCCAAACCATTCTTCTTTACCCTTGATCCCCACCCCAGAGCCAGAACATATAGGTTTTTTCCTCAAACATACTACCTTTTTCTCCTCTCTTCTCATCTTTGTTACATGGACACACATTTAGACACCCCAAACTGAGCCTTCATGGAGGAGGAGCACTCCCTGCCTGTCTCCTTCTGTTCCCTCTTTTAGAAATTCAAATACAAAAAATGGGGGGGGGGATTCCCAGCTCCACTCCCGCCCCCTTTAGTCATCCTTAACACCACTGAGGGAATATGGAGGTAGAATTCTTTCTCCCCTACTGTCTGTATTTATAAACATCTTTTTGTTATATGCCAACTGGGTGCAGATTAGAACCACATCTTTTGCAAATGACAGTTAAAATTCATTAAAAGGTCCAAGTTAATATAAGTATTTTATAATCACCTCCAAGAATTGTAGTGTTTCAGGCTTCTTTAAAATGATGTGGTCATGTGAAATATATAGATGATAGGTTGAACTGGTCAGAAAATATTTAGTTAAAGGTACAGGAGGAGGAGGTAGACTTGAAAAATGGATGTAATGAAATAATAGATCATTTTAGATATTCTAGATGCCAGAGGAATGATTTGGTAATGGGTGCAGTGGAATCAATATGGACATAAAGCTGGAGGTTTGAATATAGACTTTGTTCTGATGTGACAATTAAATGCAATGGGGAATATTTAAAAGTAATAAGTTTTTGCTTAAGAGCTCCTTTCATGTTTTAACACTCACGACAAGGTCTAAAAATGTGGGTTAGTGAATTTAGAGGCTGCCAGGTAATGATTCACCCCATGTGAATGGGAATGAAGTTAATGGATGGATAGATAGATGGAAATACATATTTTAGTGAAATTCTTTTTCCCTGGGAGATCTTTTTTATCTCACCCAATACTTCAGATTTCTGTTTTAGTTTCACAGTGTGCTGTATTGTTGCTTTTAAATTTTTCTTCTTAGTTTCTGTTCTGATATGTGCAAAAGTTAGTTGCAACACTATGTTTCATCTTTGTCTCTAACTGCTTTTGATTCATCAAAATGAGATGAGGATTTTCATATTAGATAAATTTTTTGTGTAAGACACCTAACTGTATATTGAGTACCAGTTTGTTATTATAATAATCATCTCTTTCAGGTACTGACCTTAGATTATGACTATATGAGTGACCGTCTGCTGAGTGTTTTATCTACCCCATATAATGCCCCGTTAAGACGATTAGTTCTTCATGTCCATGGCATTGACCAAACCCATCGTGGTACTACTGAATATATGTGGTATCGCTTCAAGCAACAGCAGTGAGTAATTATTATCATTCTTACTTTATTTGAAGGTAGAGTAGTCCCAGCAGTGTTGTATGGATGCAAGGCTTGGGCTATACATGAAAATTTGCAGAGGAGGGTGGATGTGTTGGTAATGAAATGTTTAAAGACTGTATATGGTGTGAGGTGGTTTGATTGAGTAAGTAATGAAAGGGTTGGAGAGAGGTGTGGTAATAAAAAGTGTGATTGAGAGCTGAATAGTGTGTGCTGAAATGTTTTGGACATATGGAGAGAATAAGTGAGGAGAGGTTGACAAAGAGGATATATTTGTCAAAAGTGGAGGAGACAAGGAGAGGCAGGAGACCAAATTGGAGATGTAAGGATGGAGTGAAGAAGATTTTAAGTGATCAGGGCCTGAACATGTAGGAGGGTGAAAGGCATGCACAGGATAGAGTGAATTGGACCTTTGTGGTGTACAGGGGTTGATGTACTATCATTGGACTGAACCAAGACATGTGAAGCAGCCAGGGAGACCATGGAAAGGTGTGTGGGTCCTGATTGTAGATAGAGGGCCCTGGTTTTGGTGCATAGCATATGACAGAGAATGGATGTGATTGAATGCAGACTTTCTGTGTCTGCTCCTGGTGCCACTGTGCTAATGTGGGAAACGGTGATCAAGTGTGAAAATATAAAAAAAGAATGTTGGTTCAGTTTAAAAATTTAAAAGATTGTGATTAGGTTACCCATCACTCTTTTCCCTTACATAGTGGGCAAATTTAAGGCTTCCAAGCTTTGCCTATAACATAGCTCTCTTAATTCTGGTTCCAACATTGTTGCCCTCCATTGAACCTTCTCTATTAGCTCTCTCTCTCTCTCTCTCTCTCTCTCTCTCTCTCTCTCTCTCTCTCTCTTTTTTTTTT
>JAYMFT010008200.1:0-31796 GCA_038088735.1 Panulirus argus
CACTGAATATATATATATATATATATATATATATATATATATATATATATATATATATATATATATATATATATATCCAGACCCTAGGACCCTCTTCAGCCAAGTGAAATGTACAGACAGACATGGAATTAATTTAGAAGACCCGAAGTTCATGTTTGTTTTTTTGTGTGTATCTGAAGACTACACTGAATAATTTATCAGTAACGATGTGATCTACGTAAACCACATGATACATGTGATGCGATTTCACGCGAGCATTCCAGTCGACTTTACATGACACAGACAAGAGGTTCCCTAGCAAAGGATTTCAGGTCATTAACTTGTTACTTTATGCAGTCGTCTTGGGAGTGTGGCTGGCTGGAACTCCCTGTGTTGTCGGAGATTGGCCTGTGTCCTAATGGCCTTTGCAAAGACTCTGTCAAACTTACGTATTTCAGATACCTTTTCTGCCTTATAGAATGCATCGTCTAACTACAAAATATTTCTCTTTCCAAAATACCTGTCAAGTCACACAACACGAGGCTAAAATCAGAGTAAACTTAGGGAAGGAATCCACACACAAGATGGTACATAGAGGAGAAAAATATACGAAGGAAAAACATAATTGTTTTCCAAAGTCTCTTGACTCGAGACGACCTACGTAGCTGTGTTGCAACGAACACAGGTTACCCTTGCAACACAGATGACAAAAAAAGAAAAAAGAGTTGACTTTACGAGGGAGTGTATGGGTGTTACTGGCAGAGAGAGAGAGAGAGAGAGAGAGAGAGAGAGAGAGAGGTATACCCACACAACTGAGACACAGGCAAGGGCCAGGCATTGATGGATACGTAGAGGCGTTGGCCAAGGTGAGGGACGTGCTGGAACCTGACCCATCTTACTTCCGCCGGGGTTCCATACATCAGGAAGAGCCTCGCTCGCACGAGGGAAGGTCATTTTACTACTGGTGACTTCCCTTCCCAGGGCTTCCAGTCCGTCCGTGGCCTAGATCCAGGGTGGCACGGAGCCCTGACCTGCCTAGGGTCCCCTCTGGTATACTCTGACACACTCACACACACACACACGCGCACCCTTGGCCACCCTCAGGGCTAAATCTCGTCCGCCTGACCAGCCCTGCCTGTCCACATGCCCGCGACCTTTGACCCCTCATCCGCCCACATATATGGCACCCCTTCCATCACCGTCCCAGCGGTAGATAGCTTTCGTTCTGGAGGCGTCTGATCACCCACATTCCTCATCCACACAGGTGGTCCACGCTTCTGTCGCATCATCCACTTGATTCGTAACACTCGTCGTCCGCATGGTAATACGACATGGTAACACATCTGGAGCAAGAGTCCAAACGGTTACAACCACGTCACGTCACGTCACGTCACGTCACGTTACCGGACAACTTCAAGTGTGTGCTATTGCACGTGACAGTCAACACAACTGGAGCATCACGTACCATTCACGTGATGCAGTGCGCAGTCGTCGTTAGGGGGTCAACTAGGCGTCAACACGGGCACAGATCCCACCAGTGGAATCAAAGTTTCAAAGTTTACAAGAAGAAAAGTTTAAAGATTACCTTTTTTTTCCCCCTCTTCATTGATCTACTTTATCCCTTCGATGGCCAGAGTCAGTCTCTGACCCCTTGTTTTGGCCAGGCTGTACGAGGTGACCACAGGCCCTTATAACACCCCCTTCTACCCTACCCTCTACCCTACCCCACCCCCTCCCCCCAAACAGCCGTTCATGACTCACCCACACCTATGCCAAGTGACCTTTTGGGAAGAATTTCATCTGTTGGTAGGAAAGTAAAGGTGACATTATAATCACTGTGCTGGTCAAGGTTTCATTTTCTATTTTCTCCTCACTTTTACCCTTACTTTACGAAGCATGTCGTCGTGATCGGGCCTTTAAATATCAGGAGGTTGCCTGTGGCGCAGCCTTCAGCCATGACCCCTTCTCTTTACGTCCTTACAAACAGAGAAACGTAGACTTATTCACCTTGGCCTTGTCTTTCCATCCACCCCTCCAACCCCCAGACGCTGCTGGGAACTGAGTCTTAAGAGTCCAGTAATTACCCAACAGGGGGACTTGAGAAACAGACTGACCCAGCAAAGAATCCCTCACGAACCATCGACAGTTGAGACTTTTATCTATTTATTGCCCTGAGGAATAACCCATACAGGAGCTGGCTGACCCACACGCAAAAAATCAGTGATGGGATTTGATCTGTTCCCTCACTCAAGGGATGGCTGGATGTGGTCCTCCAGCGCACACGAACTGATCCTCTGTGTCCCGAAATCGAACTCGGGCACCAGACAAATCATAGCGACACTCACGCTCCCAAAGCAGACGCTTCATTAAGGCCACAGACAACTGGCTTTGTTATACTGGACCTACGGTGGATGTTTCGTTTCATTTTTTTTTCGTTGAGTGTGGTAAAGGATGTTAATTGTAGGGTCTTTGGACCCACAGCTTGTACGAAGGAGATGAAAGGAGGTGATTGTGAGTCTTCAAGAGTTCGTGTGAGAGTTAATGATGAGGGATCTCATGTTCTCCCTCACAAGTCTGTGAGCGTAAGCAAAAATAATGGCAGCCCACAGGCGTATATAAACAGGGAAGGTGGAAGAAGTAGTCACGGCAACCTCCCCGTGTTTGTTGTGGGGAGAGCGAGGTCAGAGAGAGAGAGAGAGAGAGAGAGAGAGAGAGAGAGAGAGAGGTGCACGCGCGACCATGTTGCCGGGTAAGGTGGGCAGCCTCTCTCGCCTCGCTTCGCCTCGCCACCTCTCTGGTCGGTCTCCTGCTACCAGTACCGGGCCAACGCCTAGCCCTCTCCGCTACCACCAGCGTTCACCCTTAACCTTTTGCTGGATCGTGCCGTAAGGCTGCCTCCCGGGACCCAACCAACATTACAGGATCTCGGCTGTATGATTTTCCGCCATATGCTCACGTTGCTACGCTGTTTGAATCGTATTCAAACAATTGGAGGTTTTACCATCTTCTCAATATTCAGTCATGTTATGTTAACTGTTGATTTGATCTGGCCAGGTGTCTTCAGTTAAACTTAATACTCAAGAGGTTTATCTTCCGTTAAATGTATAATTCTCAAGAGGTTTATCTTTAGTTAAACATAATACTCAAGAGGTTTATCTTCAGTTAAACAATATACTCAATATGTTTATATTACGTTAAACAGAATATTCAAGGGGTTTACTTCATATTAAACATAATACTCAAAAGGTTTATCTTACGTTAAACAAAATTCTCAAGAGGTTTATCTCACGCTAAACATAATGCTGAAGAGTTTAATATCTTATTTTTCATTCTCTGGAAATGCAGTTCTTGCTGACTGGAAATACAGTTGTTGTAGATTGGAAATTTAATTCTTGTAGACTGGAAATGCAGTTCTTGTAGACTGGAAATGCAGTTCTTGCAGACTGGAAATTCAGTTCTTGTGGACTGGAAATGCAGTTCTTGTAGACTGGAAACTCAGTTCTTGCAGAGAAGCATTCTGGGATCCGTTAGGACGTAGGGAAGGTTATGGCATCCCTGGATGAACATTAGGAGCTGGGATCCAGGCCAGGGAGCCTGGACTGGGCTCCAGCAACTGGACGCCCGGCCACCTTGAAGCCCCAGCGCGGCCTTCCAGACTTCGCGACTGACAAAAACAAACCCATCTAATATATTCCAGCAAAAACACGTTTCCTGAGATCATTGTCCAACCCAACCATTGTGGATCGGGTCGATGAAGCTGGATATAATAATTCAACCAAGGTAATTAGTCGGAAAATCAATAAGAAATAACATTAGAAATGTTAATATCTTGCTGAAAACGCTGTCGATTAAACTGACATGAAATAAACTTAGGAAATCTTTAAACGAGTTTATGAACAGATAGGGTAAATATTTGGCGTATCTTGGTGACTTAAAAACCTCATGAAGTCCTCCCATATACGTCAGAATCTTTACCAATAAGCTCTGGAATCCTTTGAGTGTGTTGCTGGATTTTCTGTAAGCAGTGTTGATCTTTCGGTCTCATTGGTGGATTCTCTTTTTATGAAAGTTGCTTAACAGCTCGTTTGTTGTATTTACGCTTGTCTCTGAATGTCACATAATTCATAACTAATTTTAGACATTTTTTTTTTTTTTTGCGTTTTCTCTTTTTATGGATCTTAAAAGTTTAAGAATCTGGTTTAAAATAGATTGTAAGTGATCTGCCAATAACAATTTTTTTTTGAGCTAACATGAAGAATATGTTTATCTCAGGCGCAATACTCCTCAGAGGCGGGCTGACCCCACAAACAAAGAATCCACTACTCTGAGCAAAGATTCTGATCCTGATCACGTTGAAGTAGGTTAAAAGATACTGAAACTTTATCAGTAACAAAACTACGATAACAGCCAAGAAGAATCAGATACCAAGGACATTGATATGTAAATTCAACATGGAGAATTCAGTGCTAAACACGGGCTCCAGGAATAAGCACGAAGGCATCAGACACCAAGACGAAGGATTCGATCCAAAGAAAGAAAAGACGAACGCGAAACGTATCAGTGACACAAAGAACTCGATCATAGTCACGAGGAATCCAGTACGTAACATAAGGAATCCAATCCTTCTCAAGAAACAAATACTGGAAGGCAAGTTACCGATACTATAAACAAGAAGGATGCTAACCCAATGACAAAAGACTTGACACTAAGCAAGGAGACGCCGAGCCTAATAAACACGACGAGTTATCAACACGAAAAATTCCATTAATATGTGAAAAGAAAAACACACATTTAGTGATCAATATAGGAAAGTTTGCCGTGCCGAAGCGAAAAATCACACACCAAAAAACCAGAACAAAGAATTTGTCATAAAAAAAACGAGGAAGTGTGACGACCTGTGGAAATTTATGCCTTGTCCGCCGGCCCATACTGACGGTGTGGTGAAATGGTAATAACAGTGAACCAGATGACCTTGGAAGGTATTTTTTTGCGCCCCGTGTGTGAGGCCCTCCAGCAGCAGACCACGGTAGCAGTACTAGTCCAACAGGAGTCTTTATCAGAAAACGTGAAGAACAAATCAAAATATAATTCTATAAGATATACGAATTAAATACATCATATTCAGGAATATATTCTTTATCTCTTTTTATGTTTTACATATTTTTCATAGTTCTTCACTGTATATACTTTGTGCGAGAGTATGTTGTATGAGTAGATTATCATGTCATAAACTTGTGATTTTGTCCATTTATGGGCTTCACTCGTTGTCCAGTTTTCTAAATTCCTCGTATCATCTCTGTGGATAGACACGACAAAATCAAATATCGAATACTGAAGAAAAAACTTCATTTAAAAAAAAATTAGTTCCCCGTTATGAGTGATGTGGAAATCTGACTATGAGACTCTCCTAAATTCATATACTGATTTCCAGTTTTGTTTTCCGTTCGCTGGGGAAACTCCGGCTTGAATATGTTCATAGAATGATTTTCCCGATCCACTTCGACGAGATGTATTGATCAGGTGACCGTCACGAGGGGGAAGAGCCTTTGTGGGGTGCCCTGGACGACGCATATGAGTCAGGTCCCCAGGTCCACGCAACTCCACATGAGTCAGGTCCCCAGGTCCACGCAACACCACATGAGTCAGTTACCCAGGCCTACGCAACACTTCATGACTCGGCAACAGTAGAGGAAACACTTGACTGCTTACATCATGAGAACAACAGACCAACTCTCTCTCTGAGTTCCTTGAGAATACAAGTTGATGTTGTACGTTAACTGTACATTTTTGTACATCTGAGGAGCGTCAGGCCATTCTACGACTCACGGAGGTCTTGAAGTCTGTACAAACAGAGGTTCGTGTTGTCTGTGATACCAGAGATTACTGGAGTCTGTGGTATCAGGGATTCCTGTAGTCTCTGGTGCCCGAGATTCCAGAAGACTGAGGTAGCAGAAATTCCTGGGGGTCTGTGGTACTATAGATATCTGGAATCTGTGCCACCAGGGGTTCCTGGGGTGTGTTGGTACCAGGGAATTCCTGGAATGTGTGGTGCCAGAGATTCCTGGAATGCGTGGTACCAGCGGGTTTCTGGAATGTGTGGTACAAGGGTTTACTGAAGTCTAAACTTACAAGGGAGTCTGTGGTAGGAAAAATTTCTGAAGTCTGTGCACTTTGAGGGGTCCTGAAGTCTATCCTACTGGGTGTTATTTCAGGAGCTTCAGATGAAATGATATATCACCAATTTGATCCCTTACCTTATGAAGTGGATATAGAAAAATGGCTACAAGAATATCACTTTAGTCTTTTCTTCAGTTGACGGAAGATTGACATGACATTATTTCGGTGGCACGTCCCACCAGCCTAGCTTTTGACACTTTCGTTCACCCCTCCTGACACTTAGCTTTGCTTTTGACACCTCCGTTCACCAATATGACTCCCACCCTAGCTTCTGACACCTCTGTCTGGCTTCTGACACCTTCGTGTATCCGCTCAAACACCTAGGCCTTCTTCTGACACCCACTGCTCAACCGTATAACACCCAGATAAATAATTTCCCAGACGACAAAATTTAAACTGCCCTCAAAATTCCCACAAAAAAAAAAAAAAAAGAATCACGTACCAGAAACTGGGACAGAACAAGGAAGTCCAATAGCCATATAAGGACTTTTCAACAACGGCTCTTAGAGCTGATAACCTAAGGCACATAGTCTAGGGTATTCGAACTTGGCGCTCGTGCAGTTAATCGACACAATCAGTTGCTCTACAACGGCGCAGTTGCCAGATCTCGCATGTGGCAAAAATATCCTCCAATCTGAGAGGGAGTGAGACATTGGTGACGCATTTGATCTCGAAGTCATTGCCGCTCGCAGAGAGACTGTTCTTACCGTACATGCAAATAAAAACGTAATATACACCTTCTTCATATAGGATATTACACATGCAATGTAAACATTAAGTCATTATATCGTATATGTCATATATCATATCTCAGGGGCCCGAGTGGTGAGTGGGGGGAGGAGGAGGACGTATGAGGCTGAGGCGCCCAAGGACTACTGCCGAAGGCCATTGTCACCTTCATCAGCTAAGCTGTCGGGAGGAAGTGACGAAACGATCACACTATCAGACAGACACACACACATCCTCTAAGCAACGCTGTAGGGACCTGGCTTTAACGTAAGTGAGTCATTCAGTTCATAGTTCAGTTCGTTGTAATTTCATCATTATTGAAGCGAGGGTTAGTAGAAAAGAAAAAGATGTTTCATTCTATTTTCTTCTCATTCAGTCTAAAGCTCTTTGATCTAGATTTTGATGGGTGAGAAAATGGTTATGAGACTCTTCTGAGATTTTGAGGCGAGAGGGAAGAATCTTTCTCATCTGCCGTAGAGACTTCTCGTATTTGTGTATGGGATAGTCGGAGAGATATTCTATATTTCCTCTAAGACAGATAGCTCGATTTGTGGGCTACGTTCTTTGCCTCATCACACACTGAGAGTTGAAAAATCTATGTCTCCGGCAGATGGGACCACACAGTTGCCCTTCTTATAGTCAGGGACATAGAAGCCGGGCTTTTCTATAGCCACGGACACGGGAGCTAGGACACAGACGTACTTCCGGAACCATATCTCGCCCCAAACACTGCACCTAAAACCACTTGTAAGGCAATGAACAAAGCAAGTCTTGCGAGAAAAACTTGGAAAACGAATCAAGAAGAAGCAATTAACTGGAACTGAAGAGACGAACTGAGAGGGAAAAAGTTGAGATAATTCACCGAAAAAACTGGCGTGGTAAATGTGATCAGGAGTTCCCCTGACTGCAGAGTGGGACATTAAAGTCAATCTGGGGGTCTAACTGGCCACAAGTTGACTGTATCACTGGCAAAAATTCCTTTGTCTCTTTCTCTCTCTCATTCTCTCTCTCTCTCATTCTCTCTCTCTCTCTCTCTGTTTCTCTCTCTCTCTCTCTCTCTCTCTCTCTCTTTCTCTCTCTCTCTCTCTCTGTTTCTCTCTCTCTCTCTCTCTCTCTCTCTCTCTCTCTCTCTCTCTCTCTCTCTCTCTCTCTTTCCTGCATTTTGTCTGCGAAGATGCGATTTTGTTCTCATCTGTTGATCCCGAAGGTCTCCCGTTGAAGATATTGTTCCCAGGTTGTGAATTACGAGATTGTGAAGGAGTATATTACAAGCGAATATTTTCTGCTATGTGGTTAAACCCGCACATCTTCTGGTACACAGATAACAACTCATCCAAATATCATTCCTCTGCAACAATCAACACGTATATTTTTCTTTTTGAGAAGACAGTGAACATCTCTACGACTTTTTCAACACAATATACTTAAAACAAAGAATCTCACGTTGTCCCAGTCTCACGCTGATGGCAATACAGAGTTTAATCCAGTCATGTCAGTGTTAATGATATGATCGAGTCCTACATCAAGCTTATGATTTCTTTCAGTCACTCACTTGACACACAGAACACAGAAACACAGACAGACAGACAGACAGACAGACAGACACACACACACAGAGCCGTGGTACCACCCTCAAAAACCTTTTTTTTTATCTACAAAATCCTTAGAACACGGGTACAATAATCCACATTATGCTTATGGATTCCCCTACATAAAACTGTGATTCTTATCATTTACAACCAGAAATTATTGGTACATGTTCCTTCGTATGGGGGAAGAGTTGTACCACAAACATAAATACGAAATCTTAATCTTCCTTTATAATCTGTATCGGATACTCTGTTTTGCGGGTTCGTATGGAGACCTTGTACCTCGAAGGTGATACATTCTTTTATGTCACGTAACTACGTTTATGTCTAATGATGAATATATGTTACACATGACAGCTAGAGGATTGGATGTGAGCGGATATGCGGCCATTTCTTCGTCTGTTCCTGGCGCTATTATCTCGCTAACGCGGAAAACAGCGATCAGGTATGAAAAAAGATAAAAATATCAGCTTCCATCCACATAATTTCATCCACCCAATCATAAAGTGTGGTTTCAATACGTTACCCGGAAGTGTCGCACCTCTGCCGGATAGGTATTAAGCTTGTAAACAAATGCCTGACTCTACAATCCAATCACATACGGCAGACGTCAGTGCCGGAGCAAAGAAACAAAATCATGGGCTACAGAAGGATTTTGGGATTCCTTCTCTCTCATCTATAATTAAGGCCGAAGTACTACTGCTACCGCCAGTGTAATTACTACTTATTTGTAATTACCTATTTGAACGGTACGGGGGAGGAGGAGGAGGAGGAGGAGGGGTCTTTAACACTCATGGGATCCCTTTCCTGTCTGTCGCTACTGTGGTGCTACTACTACTACTTCTCCTACTACTACCACTATTAATACTTCTACTACCACTATTACTACTGCTACTACTACTATCTTACATCATAATTAACTACGAATGTAGAGAACAACAAACAAACAAACAGCTGGTGCTGAGGGACGCCGGGTGAGAGAGTGAGTGAGTGAGTGTTGGTGGCAGAACACAGTGATTCAGCAGGACCACCACAACCTGGACTGGGAAGCAGCTCCCGAAAGAATAAAAAAGAATGTAATATAAAACCTAATTTCTGGTGGTTCCCTGGAAGTCTTGTGTGACCATCTTGTCTCACCGGACCCACTGTTCTGTCTTTGTACCCACAAAATGCACCAGTTGCCTACGCAGGCTAAAGATCTGAGATAGTCCATCATCCTATTCTCTTTCTCTCCTTTTAACTTGGTGACTAAAGAATGGCAGATATAAAAGAAAAAGAATTTGAGCGAAGAAGGTACAGTTGAGAAACAGATGATAGGCTCAGTTTATAGATGGATGTGGTGTGGGTTTATTGAAGTACAACACAGGTTTGTTAGACATGTGTTTCTGGTGCCTTATTCATATGTACATCCCCGGCATACTAGTCGTGTGTGTGTGTGTGTGTGTGTGTGTGTGTGTGTGTGTGTTAGGCCAAGCACTGTACACTAGGTGCATCTATGGATGACTAGTGCTTCTCTCTCAAGGTTCTGAGCCTCTGAGGAAGCTAAGTACGTACTTCCCATGTTTATGCAGTTGTCCAGGTCTTCAACGTGACTGGGAGCATACGTCTTCTTCTTTCTCCCCCGTCTTGTCATCTATCTTACGTCCAGCTTTTCTTAAGCACCCGCCGATCTGAGACGTAGGTCCTGTTGATGGGTATTTCATTCGTGTGGATATTTGTCAACAGCGACAAACCTCAACTCAGTGCTCTTGGAGTCGTGCCCTCTACTGTACGGGCGTACTAAAATTTGGTGACCAGGTTTTGGCATGATCTGCGGAGTAGCTTAATTTCTGGGAGAACCGTGGCCTTGGGTGGATGCAGTAGTTTTTTGCGTCGCTCCAACAGGAGGTTAGGGTCTGTTACAAGCCTGCCAGGGCGTCTCCCGTTGCCGCCGCCGCTATTCCTGTTTTATCCCCTTGTGTGCGATACTTCTGTTGATGTGGTTCGTTACTGTGAACCTTTTGGAAGGGGCAGTGTTGTCTCGAGTGCTTTCTGAGCTCTCCTGGTGCATAATATACTATCTTACGGCACCCAGGTTATCTTGTATCAGGCTTATAGTAAGAACTGAAACTGAAGAACCCGACAGTACTTGAAGATGTAACGTCTGATGGGTCGTCATATGTGTATTAGACTTGGGTATATATCATAGTTTCTCGGTTCGGTTCATCACAAGAAGTTTTTTTTTATATGATATTTGAATTAGATGTGGCTGGTGATCCTGCGTCTCTTATGGATACGTGTTCGGCAGAGAAAAGAATACTGAAAAACGATATTATGTTGGTCGATTTCACACACACATAAAAAGAGGATAATTCAAAATCCCTGAGACGCTAAAATGAATATATGAATTAGTAACCAAACATAGAAAATGTACATTACAGAAAAAAAAAATAACGCCATGATTGTTGTTAAGAAAACGGCATAAACACAGTTAGGAAGAGAGAACTGTCTGATGAGAGGGTCGAACCAAGATCCGCTGATATGATGACGACCCCAGACGGGGAGCTGACCCACTCCGCCACTACTGCGCAGAAGTCAGTTTGAGTTGTGGGCGTGGTCATTTAGCGAGTGTTTATGGCTACACTGCTAAATACAATCTATGGCCTTTGGGGAACCAGCTTCCAAAAGCCTACCGGGAGTTTTTAAGGATATATCTAAATTAATGTTTAATTTCGGAGCATTACATATGGATGTGAGCCAGCGCGGCCTTCCTTCGTCTGTTCATGGCGCTACGTCGCTGAAGCGGGAAACGACGATTGAATTATGGAGAAAAAGAGAAATCGAATGAATCTTTCGTAATGTCAAGTAATGGAAGTAATCGAGAGATATCTAATTACTAGATTCATTATGATAACGAAATATCACTGTGTCATCAATACGTCACAAAAAAGATAACAGATTAAGGTTATTTCACCTGAGGTAAGTGGCAACATCAGTGGACATACGGGTTTCACAGTTCCGAATAAGTGAAGCTGATTCGAAATCTATCAGCGGGTGACTCAAAACAAAGCTCGCTTGCTCGCTTGATGCTCTCCTTCAGTGCTCTGGCTGACTAGAACCATCTCAGTTTTTATGTCAAAAACTATACACACATCTGGTAAAATGTTTAACTACTTACTTCACCTGTTATACATCTTCTCCAATGTGTTCGAACCAGCGTTTCGATGGTGAATGATCGGAGCTTCGGACAAAGAGTGTTCGTTTGTCCCTCCTCTCGAACACAATAAAACTTAAAACTAAAGCAGATTCGGTTTTCAGTGTATAGGTTTCAAAACGGGGATTCACTTTCAAAACTAACTCTCACCGCTTCACTGTCTGGCTATAACTCTCCCAGACCAACACTCTCACTCGACAATCTGGCCTCCTCGACTCTCCCGCATAAACACACCCGCTTCACTACTGCTCCTTGCAGCATCGATTCTCACCCTGAATGAAATAAAAAGACTTCATCGGTGATGAAGAGCAGAGCGTTGCCAAAGTTCCACAAAACCTCATATCGCTCTCTCACCTCAAAAAAATAAAAAAAATAAGCCCTCTGTCTCAACACAGGAAAGACTTCCTGCGTCGATAACATTCAGATTGACGGTTAATATAAAGCCTTGACATATAAGAATCAAAGGTTAGCCAGAATAGGGAGGAAGCCTTGCGCTTTTAAACAAGCAGGAAAGCCGAGGGGAAAGACTAAAAGACTTCCGTCCTATAAAACCTCAATAACAAGCAATATATAAATGTTGATTTTGCAAGAGCAAATGTTGCGAATGGAGAGTCCAGGGTGTTGGGAAACCTTCCAGCGGAAGTCTTGGCGCTAAAAGTGAGTAAATCACGACAGATGATGATAACTGATGGCAATAAATATAATAACGAATGTATGATATGAGGAATAGCTACTGACGAAGGCTGATCGACACACAATCTTGATGAGTTTCAAAGGGATATTGACAGAAATGGAGGCTGGTGTGGTTAGTTTGGGGCCAGTTCCTTGTCAGGGTGTGGGTGTGGTGAAGCCGCATTTGTAGGGTGAAGGAAAAGATCGAGTGTTGAGTATAACATATTACATGATATATCATACTATAACATATTGTATTTTAAGCCCAAATTTGTCGAAATTGGAGATCCTCTCAAATCTCTTGGAAAATTTTACATGTGCAACATAGATCAATCAAATGCTTCCATATTAAGGATGCCATAAACATACGCACACACACACACACACACACACACACACACACACACACACACACACACACACAGGAAAACGAGACAAAATATCATATTACATGAGCAAAGCTTAGATATCCAACAAATCAAATACCGTTGGATATGAGGCAAGGAACAGCTTGGTGGAACGCTAGGCTGACATCCAGGTCTTTACAAGGACGTCATACATCAAACAGAGACCTGCTGACATCATGAAATGAAGTCATCTAGTATCGTCCGCGTTGGACTTCATTGTCAAACGTACTTACGAACGAGAGATGGATGGATGGATGGGCGGTGGGGATTTCAATGCTGAGTAGAGAGTGATCTAAGGCCAGAGAAGTTTGTCTGGCGTGTGTGTCCAAACAATTGCCCTCACGTTGGTCTCTGTATCATAAGGACTGTGATGTTAAAACAGACATCTGTCCCTCAGCAACTTCACTACTGCTCTCTCTCTCTCTCTCTCTCTCTCTCTCTCCCTCTCCCTCTCTCTCTCTCGCTTGTCCTCTCATATCGTGTTATATGATAAAGTGCAACACACTACATCTATTTATACAGAGGTTAGGGGAAGACAATGGAATCTTAAATTGCACGCCTTTGGTTCTTAGACTTATACATTAGTGTTTAAACTTCATCGTCTATAGCAATCAGTCGTTGACGTTAACGGTACGACGAGTTCATGATTAAAAAAAACAAAAACAAAACGGTAATTTCATATAAGGAACGTTAATATTACTGCAGTGCAGATTAAACAATACCCTTTTTTTTTACAACGGCACCAACCAGGTCTCTCTCTCTCTCTCTACACCGGAGAACATTTGCAGTAACAACAGAAGTGCAATTACGATTCCGCTGTCTTCCCTAACCTCTGTATAAGTAGATGTAGTGTGTTCTTCGTTATCATATAACACACAAGTGAGAGAGAGAGAGAGAGAGAACATAACACCCCCCTCCCCACCAGATGAACTATGAGAACAAGAACGGACGGCGTGGCCTGACATCTGCAAAACACGTTAGGTAACACATTCTGACCCCGACGAGGCGCGAGCCCCCCTTTTTTTTTTTTCCAAACCGTCGTTAATGCCATCAGCGTGATGTGAAATCCTACGATAAAAAGGGACGCCTCAAAGCCACTACTCGCACGGTTATGACCTTTGCACCACCACCGACCGAGCGGAGGTCACTGTCTGTTTACCATCCCTCACTACTGTTCTTCCGTTCGAGAGCGCTTCGACTCACGAGCACCACGATCGAACCCCCTTGTCTCTTTCGCTGCTATTTACTTGACCCTGTTTCCTCCCCCCCCCCCCTCCTCGCTGGGCAACAGTTCTCCTCTTCCTACTTCCGATCATATCTCGCGTCACGGGTCAAGTACCCGTGACCTTCCGTGTTGGTAGGGAAAAAGAGTGGTACTCGATGAGAAGGTTTCGGATAGTTACGAAACGCTTCGGTTCCCGTTCGAAACAGTGTTGCGCCAAAACCTCACTGAATTTTGATGATGAATCCCTTTTTTTATGACCTTAAATTTGATTTAGATATACTAAAGTTATGAAAACAATATGGCAAAGAATTATGTGGTGATAATTTGACCGATATATCTGTGACGTATGACCTGGTTTACTAATTTTACAGTCGACCATGTAAAGATCTTTGAGAACAGAGGACCAGGATTACGCTAGCCACAGAGGACTTAAGGCAGAAGAAGTAGACAGATCAACAAAGGAAAAACTTATAAACGTACACTACAACCTTACTTAAATAGATACAACACCCTTTAAAAATCTAAATCATTTTAGAAATGAATTTAATCCTTAATTCCATATCAATCTTAATCTCTTGCTATGGCATATGGAGTATCATCTTATAGATTAAAGCCATCAGGGATTTCCACAGTTGTTTATAACCCAGTTATCGTTCAGTTATCGCGTACAAGTCTCGTACGTGGGGGTGTCAGGGGTCAACCTGACCTTCCCTAAACACGCGTCTCGGGCCTCGAGAGGTGTGACTGTCTGTACAGCCACGTGTCTGGGGGAGGAAGGAATGTCTGTGAATGGTTCTGGGGAAAATGACTGCTTATGTATCACTCTGTCTGTGCATGTGTCTCTCCGCCCTGCATGCGTCTGTGCATGTGTCTCTCCGCCCTGCATATGTCTGTGTATGTGTCTGTGCATGTGTCACTCTGCTTTGCATGTGTCTGTGAATGTGTCTGTCTCTGCATGTGTCCTTTCAAGATCCCTGGACTCCAGTTTTTCACACTACACCGTTGCAATACACCAGCGTGAGATCCTTGATGTATGATAATGATAATTATTCATTTCCTTACAGACGTCTTGTTATCAGTCTTTTCTTAAATGAATTATTATCAGTGTATTTGGGATTCAGATGGGGATATTGGAAGGGAGGGGGGGGGGGGAGAGAGGTTAAGGGAGGTTAAAATCATAACATGGTGGGGAGCTATATCTATGGAGAGAGCTAAATTCTGTGGGAAGAGCTAGATTCTATGGTGGAGCTATATCTGTGGGGAGAGCTAAATTCTATTGGGAGCTGAACCTATAGGGGAGATAAATCTATGGGGGAGCTAAATCTCAGATCAAAAGTGAGAAACAGAACGATTTATTGCACATAAAAGTTATTTCATGATAACCAATACAGGATAACAGGACATGATAACTAGTGCAAGAGGACCAATACATTATAACGAGTGCACGATAACCAGTACATAAAATCTATCATGCGATAACCAACACACGATAATTTGTTTATGATATCAAGCACATTTCCCACCTCCCGTTTTCTTCCGCGTTTCCGGCGGTGGCCACGCCCGGGAAGTGACGTAGTTCCGGGGGTGGGAGTTAGGACCGAGGCCAAACTGCTCTACCTTAAAAATTTCCTTCATAAAAAAACGTTCCAAGAATAAACGTTTCTATCTTCCACTTTCCCCCCGACGGCTGATATTCCCCTCTCGTCAGAGCCACTTTTTATTATCGAGCCATTTAACCAAAATAATTAGTTGTTAAAATTACTTATTTGTTCTCGGAAGTACAAAGTTTTTTTGGTGTGATTCTGAGACTGAGTGGGTGTGTGAGTGCGTTCGTCTCAACGCACCCCACTAAATGTCATTATAAGAGTGTGTGAGTAGATTATGTATAGCCTTAGAGTGGCCTCCATTTACAGGAGGTCAGAGGTAAAGATTTGAGATTTTTGCGTCCGGTACGTGACCTCCACGCTGCCATGAGACCGCTGCCAAACGCACGATCCTGACTACCTCTAAATACGGGTTTTCAAACATATGATTATCTATATATTTGAAATGTTGCATAACTTGTGCATTGCCATAAGATGAATGCAATATAGAAAATTATGCAGTGCATAATCTAAATGAAAGACATCTTTATTCAACTTCACATTTTCATGTTATTCTCTTGATAATTCTTCTGTCGTATAATTCTCTCTTGACGATAATTTACAGAGTAAAGATAAAGAAAATCGAGAATATACTAAGGAACATGAGTGAGGGACAGGTATGAAATCATATACCATCATATATAGCGAGAGAACGCAAAAGATATATATGGAGTCAGATCCATCTGTTTTAAGTCAAAGACTGGGGTTCCTCCCAGTCCCCTATAGACCAACCAACGCTTCGGACACACACATCAGTGACCTTTTTACTCTAAACACTAATTCTAACATAATTTGGTTCAGGACCTCCGATGTTTTCATTGAGGGAAACATCGGGGGGGGGGGAAACTCTATATACAAAAGTCACATCACATACTCAGATTTCTGAAAACAGAATCGTAACCAAATGATTAATCTCGACGCTTTTTAATTCTCAATGATCTGTGACTGTCCATAGCATTTCCCTCTGTAACAGAACGGAATATAAGCAAGTTTTATATAGATTTAAGGACTGAAAACGTAGCAATCATGTAGACGATATTAACGAATGAAGAACACGGATTGTTTGGCCTCGATAAAACACCTCAATATTACATCTTGCAGTTTATGGGTCCCTTCAGGAGAAGGAATATTATATGGATTGATTAATTTACAACTATGATAATGCAGAAGCTCAAAACTACAGCACTACAATAAGTACAACGGTACGAAAATACAGTAGAAAAGTATGTACACTGTTGACTCTCCTCTTCTGAAAGTCAAGATCAGGAATTGGAGTCACTCTTGCCGACTCTCGACAGTGGGCAGGCGGCTGGTGTTACAGTGGGATCTCAGTGGGTGTGAGTCTGGTTCCACTGGATCATACTGGGGCTAAGATTAGTTGCAGTGGATGTCAGTGGGTGTGGGAGTGGTACTTACGTTGGTTCAGGATTAGTGTTAGTGGATCTCAGTGGGTTTAGTAGGATTAGGCCGTCAGTGGGTGAACAGTGAATGTAGGACTAAGTTCTCAGTGGGTGTAGTACATCTACTTCTATATATAGAGAGAGAGATTGTCAAGCGATGATGATGTGACGATTTGATGATGTTTATAAAGCGAGGATTGTGTGACACTTTGACAGAGATGTGTGCCAGCAGTAAGCACAGACCCTTATAACACCATGACAGAGATATGCCGGCAGCGAGCAGGCACAGGACACCTATGACAGCTTGAGAGGGACGTTGGGACGTCGATGGACTTATTTCATAGACATGATCGACACTGCCAATGTCTGTCACCTCCTGTCGGACCTCCTCACCTCTGGATCAGACGCGGGTCTGTGGTCTGCGGACCACACAACGGGCGCCGATGCTGCTCTCCACGATCTGACATTTTATACGCAGTAACTCAGGGTCGTGTAGGCAGGAGGGTAAGGGCCTCCCCAGGCTTCAGGAACGCACCCCAGGACCACACCTTTACGACCGACACAACCGCGGAACTTATTCTTTAGAACCCACCGTCAGAACCCTCCTTTTAAAACCCAGAGTTTAGAACCCTCTCCCGGAGACCCCTTCCTCAGAACCCTTCGTCCACTCTAGAGAGCCCCCTTTTCCTAAGAGAACCCGCCCTCAGAACCCTCCCACAATCACGATCTGTCCATTACTTCAGCCACCGCCCACGTTCATTTCTTCCACGTAAAGCCTTCAGCTGATCTACAGGACGCACGTAAATACTGGAGGACCTTCGTGTGTGTGTGTGTGTGTGTGTGTGTATTTACCTTGCGATGCTGAGGTATATCTTTTTTTACCACGGGAATAACAGTAAACAAATGTAAATCGAGACTGTATACGTGCTATCAGACTGTCGGTCCAAATGGGGAGAATTATTTTGCGTTTCTTTGGCATACGAAGGCAGAAAAGTTCACAACTGAGTCACTAAGTTAAGGTCAAATCACATCACGCAGATGTAGCGTGTTATAGTCCGACAGTCCTAGCGGCAAGGTGGGTTAAATCTAACAGTGCCCCGTTGACACTGGTTTAGGCCAGTTCTTGTTATCTAGTCGGCAGTTTTAAATAAACAGCGTCGCCTGGATGTGGACGTTTCATGTAAAGTGTGAGCAGAAAAGAGCAGGTCAGGTCTTTCTCTCTTTATCTGCTTATCAGGCGATGACACGTTCTCTGTGTCTGTATAACGCCCATTAAAAAGAAGAAGAAAAAAAAAAAGGAACCGTTGCATAAGGACTAAGTAGGGAGGGAACTGTTATGTTGCCACACCCTACATGACTTCGACTCAACCCCAAGATTAGGGGGAAGACCAGGTGATTCCTCTCCCCCCCTCCACAAGGCGTAAAACGAAGCGGGTATGAGGTACTCCAAGGCCATAGCTTAGCAGCCAACCAGTTTCCAGGAGAGGGGAAGCTACTGGACTTGAGTGCGACTGAAACAAAAACAAAACAACTAGACGAGGTGAGATGACCAGGTCGCCCCCTTTTTTTTTTTAAGATCTTGGCCACAAGTTGGTCTGAAGGGAGCGATGAACCGGTTCCTTGAATCCTGGTATGTGTGGGGGACTTCCCCGACGAGAGGAGGAGGAGGAGGAGGAGGAGGAGGAGGAGGAGGAAGAGGAGGAGTCAGCAGGTATTTGAAGGAGATGAACCTGAGAATGAAGATGGTTGTGGTTCAGGGCGTAGGGGAGAGAGAGAGAGAGAGAGTAAAGAAACAGACGAAGGAAGCGTGGAGACACGGCAGGAGATGGAAAAGAAAAAGAGAAAAGGAAGAAGTGGGGAGGATGCAACAGATATCCGGGGATGGAATCTTGGGGGTAGACGAATGGGATGTCGAGGGAAGGTAAAGATGAGGATGGGAGGAGGGGGGGGGGCATAGCAAGGAGGCGAGAGAAAGATGAGTGAGAAGACAGGTTCAGATCGACGAGGAAAGAATAGGGAAGATGAGATAGAGATGATGACTGGGACACATTCAGGACATAGGCCTGTGGGTCACGATGACGAAGAGGATGACGAGGATAGGAATGGCTTGCAGGTGTGGACGTAGGGATGATAGCGGAGAAGGGATAGTAGTTCCCGGGGGACGGAACGGAAACGGAGGATAGGAACGAACATGGAACGTAGAGTTAGGGGATGAGGACATTGCCAGAACGAGAGCGTGGATAGGAACGAGGATGAAAACAGAAAATGAGGATAGAGACAGGGACATAGGCGGAAGCCCGGGGCAACAGCGAGGCGGATAGGAACGTGACCCACTCATGCTACCAAAAAAATGAAAAAAAGTCCTCATGTCGTCCTTCAAAACGCATCCAGATATGCGACGCCTTTTCCTCCCAAAGCCGTTGCAGTCGATTATGTCCTGGCGTCCCAGATGATCTTGATTAATACTGATGGTCAATTAGGCGTCGGGACTCTGACTGAATCGTTAGCTCTGTAGGACTATGGGTACTACGTTACCTCCCTTTGTGTTCCCTCTCTGCGTTACGGAACATGTGGTGGGGCGGGACGGAGGAGGTAGAGGGTGACGAGGGGTCTGGTGGTGTCAGCCCAAGGCCTTGCCCTCCCTAGGGTAGGTGGTGGTAGGCCAGGGCCTGCCCCTCCCTAGGGCGTGGCGGTGGTAGGCCAGGGCCTACCCTTCCCAGAGAGGTGTAGTGGTGGTGGTGGTAGCCCTGAAGTCCGCCTGCAGCGGCGCCCCCTGGGATTCCATTTCAAGAATCGTTAAAGAAAGACACGGAGGAAGACCTTGCTTTATCTTATCAAGATTTGTTCTCTCTGTTGCCAAAAGACGTAAGGGACACGAGTCGCTAGTTACATAGAATTACATAGATACATAGACTACAAAGACCCCACGGTTCAGGCGAGGTGGTCTGGCCTTATATAGTCAGTCCCCTTAAAACCAGTAGAAGAAAAGGACAGCATAGTAGAGTCTCTCTCTCTCTCTCTCTTTCTCTCTCTCTCTTTCTCTCTCTCTCTTTCTCTCTCTCTCTCTCTCTCTCTCTCCCCTTACACTCCCTCCGGCAACACGCCGGACGCAAAACAGACAGAAGAAAAAAAAAAAAATACCTCGCGGGATTAATATGCCCGAAGGAAATGTTTTGCTGGGAAAATCATGAGGTGGAATGAACGTGTGCCATGCATCCCACTTGCACGTGTCAGAGAGGTCCTTACAAGGACGGTGTGAGGGAGCTGTAGGAATGTTGGCCGAACGTGACCAGCTGCTGCACGAACAGCAGCAGCAGTGTTGGTAGGAGCACCACCAACAGCTGGGAAAGGGACGGGGGGGAGGGGAGAAGTAAGGCGAACAGCTGCAACAAGAACAGCTCACCTCTGCCCCCCAAACAGAGGCAATGTCAATAGGAGGACCAGGCGAGGCGACAGCGCCATAGTCAGCTGCTGGAGTAGGGGCACCATCTCCACCAGCACCATCGTCACCAACACAAACACAAACACCAACACCACCACCAACAAAAACCATCATCAGCAAAAACAACGACACTACCGTGCCTATCCAACTACAGCAAAGACAACTACGCTGCTGGGAGTCGTGTCTCCAACATCAGTCGTGTCTCCAACATCCCCAACAACAGCTATCAACTGCTTACCGTGGTCTTGGAAGGAGATGAAAACTGCTAAAATAGTGTATGTGTGTGTGTGTGTGTGTGTGTGTGTGGCCAACAGCAGGAGACCACTTTTTCTTTTTAGCTAGCGGTTGAACTTGTTCGTCCATGCATGACTTATGGGCACACACAGCGGTAGCCGATGGCGTCGTCAAGGGAAGCGACAACAGCAGGAGCAGCAGCAGAAGAAAAGGGAACAGAGCAGGAACAGCAGCAGAAGAAGAAGCTGGAACAAAGCAGGGAGTAATGCAAGGGACTCCTGTAGAAGGAACGACACTCCCTTTGAGTCACCTCACCTCACCGACGGCACATAGAGGCCTCCGTCCCTCTCATACACTCCTTACTTACAAGAACTCCCTCACACTGGGCTCTAATAGGGCGTGAAGGGCGAACTGCCTCGTAAAGCCATTTGAGGGAGAGAACACGGGAGGAAGAGAGAGCAGTAAACAGACCCGTTATCAGGTAGTCGTGCAGACCTAGACATAAAGAAATAAAGTAAATCATAAAGGAAAATGAATTGTGGCGAGTCGAGCCACACACACACACACATAATCAGATATAGATCTGAGACGTCCTCCTTATTTTCCGAAGTAATTAACTACCTTAATTACCCAAACGTACCGTATTTCTAAACTTCCCCCTTGTCAGTAACTGGTAATTATTGAGTTAGCCAGGGAGCCGATCGATTCGGGATTCGAAATGCTTATAAACAAAAACCCCGAGGGTAAATGCTAGACTGTTAGGGGACACTACGATGGACATGGCTCGCACTTTTCCCCGGCGCTGGTGGCCAGCCACACATGACGCGGTGGATTTTGGACGAGAGAAATCAGGTTCTGCGATATCAGATTCAAGGCACAGGCGGGGCACGCCACCCGGGTTGGATTCGTACTCTTAAATCAGCGAGAGGTGTAGAGGATAATGATGGTTTGTGGGTTGAGTACAAGTGGTATAAGGGGCTCAGCCAGGCTTCCCTCTCTCTCTCTCTCTCTCTCTCTCTTTCTCTCTCTCTCTCTCTTCATAACTTATTGCCTCTCAAGTCTTAGAGAGGTAGCGCCAGGAACAGACTGACAACGATCTCTTTAGCAGGCATCCAACCTCCAGCTGTCATACGGAATATACAAGACCCAGTGCCCGCCAGACACATATCCAAGCCCCACAGATCTACCCCATGATTGCATCTGACTACTTTATAGGCCCTCGTTCAGCCAACCGTCGGCTCGTCGCTCCCAACTTGTAGACCACGTCGATACAATTTATTCTATGCAATGTAAGTGTGCCGACCTCCAGTGCATGCCTCTCACTCTCCTGAATGTTCAGGCCCCGTTACCTTAAAGCCTCCTGCGCTCCATCCCTCCAATTTCCTGCTTGGTGGTTCTCCCTCTCCACCTCGCTCCCTCCACTTCTGACCCGTAGATCTGCTTAATCAATCTCTCTTCGCTCATCCTCTCCATATGTACGAACCATTTCAAAGCACCCTGGTATACCCCGCTCATTACCACACCTCTCTCTTACACTGTCATTCCTAAACGGTCAGATTCCCCTGCCACCACATATCGTCCTCAGGCACTTCATTTCCAACACATATAACATCCTCGTATGCTGTCAGGGTCTTCGGTTTACATCCACACAACACTGTCGAGGCTACTGTACCATCAGACATACCAATATTTGCCCTTAAAGATAATGATCTCTCCTTCTGCACGCTCCTAGATACATCTAAAACCTTTGCCCCCTCGTCCAACTCATGACTCACTGCTGTTCTCTTGGTTCCAGCCGCTGTCACGTCCGCTCCCAGGTACCGAGGGCACCCCACTTCCTCCAGGTCCTCTCCACTTAAACTCACACTCACGCCATCCTCTCTTATCCTCCTGCTGCAACCTCATAATCTTACTTTTATTTACGTTTACTCACAGCTCCCTTCGAGTGTGTGTGTGTGTGTGTGTGTGTGTGAGCCCGATTTAAATGGGTCAGTCTACACATATAAAAAGAGTATAATGAATGCACATTTGAGAAGTAATTCGTCGTTCAGAAAAACAGTGTTCTTAAGTCAACATGTAGATGAATGTAAATCACGCTCTGAAATGGATCTAGATGCTCTTTAACTTACAGAGCAACTTTGTGAACTTTTAAGAGTTCATGTTATGAGTTGATAGTGTCACGAGTTAAAATGACCTTAACGACCAGTTACTCTGAGTGGGAAAAAAAAGAAAAAAGAATTTTCGCTTTCTATACAGTTAGCAAGTGTTAGGACCAAGTCAACGATACTTGTGGATATATGAAATACAAATGTAGTTCTCAGGGCAGACTCGTATATCGCAGGGAGAAGTTGATGTCGAGATCACCAGCCCAGACATGTAACAGTCTATTATTACTCAGAGAGAATAAAAATGTAAGCGTCGGCTTATGTCAGTAGGATATCATTTTTTTCCCTGTGTTGTTGAGAGACTCGGTACAACACGACCTTGGGTAAAATGGCAGTGCTGATTTCTGAGTATCTAAAGCGACCCAGAACCGACGGAAGGAAAGGGTAGAGAATTCTGTTATATATACCGTAGAGCTGGAGGCTCAGTACGTGGATAGATCGTTGGATACATATGATTTAACAGCGTCGGGACGCGGATGGAAGGATAGAGAGAGAGAGAGAGAGAGAGAGAGAGAGAGAGAGAGAGAGAGGGTATGTGGCTTACCGTTCATAGCGAAGGTGCCCGGGCTGTGGCGAGTATGGTGGTGAATGTGGTGGTTTGTGGTGAATGTGGCGGTAGCGCAAGGGTTGGTGGTTATGAGGAGGTTCAGGTGGAAGCGTATGAGGTTGGTTGACATCCTTGGTGAGAGTGAGGACGCCTTTTGGTCAACGGAGAATTCATCAGAGACTCACATGAGGTCGAGTGAGGAGGTGGATGACCAGTGAGTCACATACACTGGGGCGGGCGCTGTTAGCCAGTACCCTAGAAGCCACCCAGAGCTCTAGATACATGTCAAAAAAATTTTACAGTCATCATTTCATCTATAAAGGAAAAAGGAGCTCTTAAATTCTTCCAGGTGATTCAGTACCAACGATGCTATGAAATATCCAGCGCCATGACTGTCGAGGCAAAATTGGGTGGTATCCAGAAGGTTTGTGTGTGTGTGTGTGTGTGTGTGTGTGTATACCCTCGTAGCCACGTTCACCTCTCGTGGTAGTAGTCATCACTGTATGTGCACACCTCGCCTCACTCCCACGGCCCTCTCTCTCTCTCTCTCTCTCGCCACTCTGACATACTTGTAACATGAGCTGGCAATCTGGGCTGGCTGGCTCTATCGCAAATACCAAGGGTCGCATTGAGGGAGTGAGAGAGCGAGTGAGGGAGTGAGGGAAGGAGTGAGGGAGTGAAGGAGGGAGGGAGCCAGGGAGTCGGCCGCTTCTCATGGCACTGGGTCCAGACCGTCGTCCACAAGGAGAAGCGGAAATAAGAAAACAAGTCTAGTGTGTGCGTTCAAGGGCACCCCGTCCACTGGGACGCGCCGGGCAGGGGCTACGGCGAAGCGTTGTCCCATACGTAAACAGTGGGGGTGGGGTGGCGATGCCGATGGGTGGGGGGCTAGAAGGGGAGAGTTGATGGAGGGGGCGTTGCTGTTTGTGTAGGGAGGCAAGTTAATGGTGTTGGAGGGGGAAGGTTGTTGAAGTGGCGTGGATGGGTGGGTGGTCAGATGTGGAGGCTACTGGAGTGGTTGGGTGGTTGTGGTGTGGAAAGATGTGGAGAATCCTGAGGATAAGGTGGTGGAGGCAAGATGTGGAGTTACTGTGGTGGGTGGAGGGATGATGTGGAGTGTCTCAGCTCAGAGGGAGATGTGGAGTACTCGTGATTAAGCCTCAACGTGTGTATGTGAGGGAATCCATGAGAATGAAACGAGGGAATGAGGAAGTTTGACTCCCCCTTCGGTACCTGAAGAAGGCCAAAGGTGAGGCTATTTACGACATCGCGCCAGAGGGGAAGGGGGGAGGAAGGGATCCTGAGAGTTCTCGTACAAGAGTAAGTAGTAACAAGGCCGAGAGGGACGTTGTAATCTATGGGAATCCCAGCATAAAGACGCGTGGACCGTTTTGAGAGAGAGAGAGAGAGAGAGAGAGAGAGAGAGAGAGAGAGAGAGAGAGAGAGAGAGGGGGGGGGGGGAGAGGGGGGGGGGGGGGGGAGAGAGAGAGAGAGAGAGAGAGAGAGAGAGAGAGAGGGAGGGAGGGAGGGAGGGAGGGTCGCTGGCTCCGACAGGAGGAGGGGTAGGAGGAGGAGGTCATGTCGAACGAGACTCCTGAGGTCACCAGGAGAGGTATTGTTGTGCCGTCTTTTCGGGGTCACGGCGGACGGGTTGAAATGTCACAGGCCAGGTCATCAGGAGTGACGCCTAGGTCAGGTCACCTGAAGCGGATCCAGGTCACAGTGACCAGTTGATCTACTTTTTTTTTTTGCCGAAGTTCAGTCGACCTGCTGACTGACGGGGTCGGTCGAACCGTCTCGCACCTCCGGCAGACACTGCTGTTATCTGCTCAGCAGGAAGAGTCTACAGTGTCCGTAACATGTCTCAGAGGCAGTTTATGGCGTGTGCAGTATCTATGGAGGCAGTTTAGAACGCGTACTGTTTCTTTTTTTTTTATAGAGGCAGTTTAGAGCGTGCACAAGATTCACAGAGGCAGTTTATATGCAATATTTTCAAAGGCTGTTTGTACTATTCACAATATAATTTGAGGAAGATTATAGCGTATGCAATATCTTTGGGGGCAGTTTAAAGTGTACATGATATCATAGAGGCAGTTTAAAGTGTACACAATGTCTTTCGATGCTATTTGTAGCATACACAGTATTTCAAAGGCAGTTTAAAGCGTCCACAATAGTTTTAGAGGAAATTTAAAGTTCCTACAACGCCTTCAAGCAGTTTATAGTCTATCTAACATCTCTAGAGGCAGTTAATGGTGCATACTACACTTTACAGGCAGTTTAGCCTTAAAATAGTGATGATAAAGAGGTAATTTAATTATGTATGGTACCGAACGGGGAGGTCACTGTGAACTAGCTATTAGTTAAGATTTCCATGGTAATCAAAAACCTATTGGTACTTATTTGAGAAGCAGGTAACCATAAGCCACTGATTAACGATAAGTAATGACCTAACTACAAGGTACCATCAGGTGATTAAGAAGAGGAATCAAATACTCACAGGGAATGGAGTTAGTTAAGAGGTAGTTGTTATAAATAAAGTAACTGAATTATAAACCAGTTATAATCAAAATAAATATATGATCATAAAAGGAATAAAAGGTATAAGGCAGCTTGTAATCATAAGGTATGAGGCTAGATACAGTGAAAAGATACCAAGCAGATACAAAGTATTAGATATGGATAGATATAGTTAAACCAGGGCAATTGATTCCTAGTAATACAAACCAAAGAATGTCATGGAAAAGCAAGTGAATCTGACCCATATATGGTGTCAGGCATTACATGGGATCACAGTGGTGTTCTACCGTGGTGTGGTGTGATGTGATACAATGTGGTCTCTCGCGTGGTGTGGCGTGGTTGGGAAATAGCCCTTCTACATCACCAGGAGGAGGAGGAGGAGCAGCAGCAGCAGCAGCAGATCCGGGCAGAAGCAAGAAAGAGCAAGAGATGGCCCCCTCCTTCTCCTCCTCCTCCTCCTCCTCTTCATCCGCCTACTCCTTCCATGACCAGTGAATATTGAGCAAGTTGTACACACCCTCCCTCACTCCCTCACCCGGTGATGAGGACGTTCCTTCGCTTGCAACAGGACTTTAACGACATCCTTATCGCCTTCCCCAGTAGCAGAGGGGAACACACCTCCTCTCCTCTCTCTGCTGGGGACCTGGAACACGACCCACAGCTCGGCTGAGGAATGGGGGACGACCACACGACACTAACAACACCTTTCACTCACCTCCATCGTCTGCGTCATTCAACAAGGCCATGAAGTAAGATAAGCTTTTAAACGAAGCGTAATTCATAGCCAGAGAATAGATAGCAAAAAGAGAGGTTAAGATAAATAAATAAAAAAAAAAAGAAAAAAGGCCTGTACGCTCACAGCAACAGAAGGATATATGCTTTTTTTTTATGGTCTTTTCCTATAAGGGCACGAGCGCTTTGCGCTCCGAGACGATGGTCTATTCATTCACGACCCAGCTCTTATTCAGTTCCGGTCTCCTTCTATAGGAGGAGCTGGGGCGGGGCGGTCAGGGGGATCCCCTGTGCTCGAACTAGTTGACCACACGGGGTCGGGGAAAAGTCCTAGTTTAAGATCCTTTTATCTCTCTCTTTTTTTTTTCTTTTTTTTAAGGATGACGTTGGAGAGGAGACTTGGACGGGCGTGGTAAGAGGGGTGGGTGAGGTAGTATGTGTCCCATAGTGTCCCGTAGGTGAGGCATTGATACCACTCGGGTTTCTCACGTTGCCCAAAGGGAGTGCCGCAGGGGCGGTGTCTGGGAACCTACGAAAATTACCCCGAAGGAAGGATAAAACACACACACACACACACACACACACACACACACACACACACAGAGGACCCAAAGCCAACAAGCAGAGTCTCATGTTCCTTCGTGGTGGCTTGCAGGACCTTGAAATGATTTCGCCATTGTGTAACCTGTTGAAGTCCGCCCACGCTCTACGTCCGGGTCAGGATGCTCTGCTGCCCTGAGGAGCAGGCAAACACACACACACACACACACACACACACACACACACACACACACACACACACACACACACGTAGTAGTAATAAAGAAGACAAAAATGAAGAAAAAGAAAGAGAATGAACGCCTTGAGAGGAGATATCCGGAAGCCATGATCTACTGGGGTAAAAGATGTGGAACGCACGGAAAAGATGGGCTCCAGACTTGACCGCGTTTATTGTGAGGATACAAAAGAGATTCAATAAAAAAGGGAAAAAACTAAAAACTGACCAGAAAAATGATAAGAAAACGTAAAACAACGTAACCGAGAAAACAGTAGAAAACTGACTCGATTAAATGAACAAATGGCGGGGGACAAAAGACATGAGAGGACCTCCTCTCTCCCATTCAACTCCCACTTCGATGTCCATCCTGTAGGAGTCCTCCAGCACCTCCTGGTGTCCTGACTCCTCCTGCCAAGACCCTGGACGCCCAGCACCTGCCAGTAAGCAACACTTGTTGCACATTAAGCATCCGGTCAACTCGGAGAAACATAAAGAGGATTTAGTGCCGCGGTAAGTGAAAATATTCGTGCACTTAATAGTCTTAAGTGATATTCACGCACACGCACACACACAGAGGGAGACACACACGCAGGGTGCGATCTCTGAACATCCACGTCTCCCTTAAAGCCACACGGCAGCGGAGTTTGGCTGCCAACAGAACAGAACCGTCGTCTTGCTAACAGAACCCATTACCGGGAGGGAGAGACAGCACTCACTCACAGACAAACATCCATATGCAAATTTACGGCTGAATGTCATATGATCACCTTCGCGTCGGGTGCCTGGCGGAGCTTAAGACAAGGAAGCAGCTGTGTGTAGACCAGTCAGCTCCCGGGGTGAGAAATAATCTATAAATCTTTTTTCCTTTCATAGTTTTTCTTTCATAGTCCCTGTAATGCAGTGTAGTCTGGCTAGGTGGGGAGTGGGTGGGTGGGTGGGTGGGTGGGGATGGAGTGCCCAATTTACAGTAATGATAATAGCCAACTGGATCACAGTCCTGGGTTAGAAGTTGACGACCTTAACGTGGCATCTGGCTTTGGAAAAAGGATCCATCTAAATCTACCTCAACGGTAAATCGCTGGCGGGAAAACGGACCCCCAAAAAAAGTGGTCAGAAGCTGTGGTGACAGAAGATCGTAAATCAATGAGAGACGGGCTTGCGATAAGGTGGAAAATTAGAGTCAGCTTCAGTTGTGCCGTTAAAAGGTTTGTTAAATCAATAAAAAAGATGTAGTGAAGTAAGGAAACAGAAGTTTTTATGCTGATAACAGCTTGTAAATTGATAAAAAGACGTAGTGAAATAGAGAAATAGAATTCTTTTTTGTAGAATGAATGAATGAATGGAATGCGTGAGGAATGAATGAGATGACTGGAATGTATTTTTAGGTGGAGTTGAAAACACCTCTGGGGACATGAGATGGAAAGTGAGGTGTGGAAGGGAATAGTTCCTTATGCCTTGGGGCTGGCATGGTCGCAGGAGCGCGAACATTAAGGCAACCAGTAGGAAAAGGCGAAAAAGAAGGCTTTATGAAGCAGGCAAGTCCTGAAACTATGCTTTAAGTCAGTGAAAGTTATGGGTACGTGAACGAAGAATATACAGAGGTAAAAGATTAAGTGGGGAAAGGGCCGAGAATCCATGACAAATTATTGTGAACGTAACAAAAGATATTTGATGGACAAGCTCAGACGAGATTAAGAGGGCGAAGGGCACAGCATGATGGAATGAGGAAACGAAAATGGATCGCGATGGAAAAACAAGAGGTCTAGCAAGTGATGTTGCAATGCAATTGGAGGCGAGATGATCAACTTAAACGACAGAGAGATTATACAGAATATTGTTGAAAGAGACAAGTTTTTTTCGAAAGGGCATTTTGAACACTGAATGAAACATGTATAAGAAGAAATCTAATGAGCAAATGATAAATGGTTCTTAAGGGGGTAACATGTTTTGCGTGGTGGAGGTGGCCTTTGTTATAGATTTCCTACTAAATGCAGAGAAAGTCTGTGGGAGACAGAAGGAAAAATACTCTGGTGAGATAGACAACGTTCTTGTTGTAGAATAGTTCTAATATCTATACTATATATATATAGGGGGTACTTAGGCTTGGTGATAGGAGGGAATGGCTTCTGGTGACTGATCATGAAAAATCATAAAGAGTTGCTCTGGGGAAAACCAAATTGGACTGTAGTGAAATGTAGAGAGTGGAGGAGATAATGTCACAGATACTGAGGGAGAAGCTGACGAGATAAGCCAGGGTCTTAAGCAATGCAAGTGAAGGACGTCTGGAAAGAGATTCAGTTGATAGAGACGTGAATGTATGCACTGTGTCCGTAACCCCACGTAAAAGCAAAATATTAGTAAGAACCACAAGAGAACTGTGTACTGGAATGTAGGATCAAAGATGTGTATATGGTAATGGCTAGAAGAATTACAGGGGCTATATGGTATCAAGTTAAAAACGACTAGATGGATTCATATCAAGTTGGCCCGGTCATATGTGGAAGGATGGTATGACAACTACATGAACTTGGTGGTGAAAGGAGAAGAAAGAGGAATAGAGGAACGAGGAGAAAGAATAGAATAAGGGAAGTGGATGCTTGGCAAGATCGTAAACATGATGGAATGTCTTGGGAACTATGTAGAACCATATGGATTAATCCTAATTGGAGGCATTACTAGAAAAAAAATATGAAAGAAAATGGGCGCAGACGCGGTGACACAGATGGACATTGGAGGTACGCACATCTGGAGAGAAAGAAAAGACTGAGGCAAAGACAGAGCTAGACATCCACAAAACCAAACTGGAGGTGCTGCTGTGGGAAAATAATAAAAAGAAAAAACTGACACAAAGACGGTGAAAAAGGCGGACCCGAACTTGAGGCACCGCTGGGAAAAAAAGAAAAAGAAAAGAAAGACGAGGGCAAAGACTGTGTGCGACAGAATGGGACACACATCCACTTACATAGCAACCCATTACAATTCCTTCAGGAACGAGGAAGGTGACTGGTTAAGGTTATCATTACCGACAAACATTAAGAGGAAATAATTAAAAAGATAATAAAGAAATGGGTAAATATGGTAAAGATAACACTGACGAAGATTGAGACAGACCAAACAAGCGATCGCAATGGCCACACTAGCGCTATATGAACGCCGTAGTTCCGCATCCGTAAAATGCTGGAGATAACGAAGAGTTCTGAAGGAGGTGGTTCCTTCCCCCTGGTGATGAAGGCAAGAGTTGTAGGAATCCAGTTATGATTATGGGTTCTATTCTCAGTCTTCACATCTCGCTTCTCCATATAAGATGGGCTTCAAGGTATTCCAGCACGGAATATTCATTCTGGTCATATGTGTTCCAAACTAGGCTTTGTTGAGAGGGGTAGTAGCCCTGAGCAAGGTGACCGTGAGGGGAATTTCACCAGCTGAAATAATTCAAAGGATGTTGCAAACTGTGAAAAAAAAAACTGATAAGGAATGATTTGAAAACAAGGACACGGTGAGGGAAGAATAATGTAAACAGTTCGCTTAAAGTGGAGTAATGTGATGGTATGGTTGAGATTGATGGACACGTCTGATGGAAAATAAATGAGCCAGATCGTATATCTAGTTCTTCGGTGATTAGCTGATATGACACGAAAGACCTCATCGGTCTTGGCTCGCTAATGAGAGCACTGAGCGGAACTGATGGTAGACCTAGGAAACGATGGTAAGGCGCAACCAACTTCAAGACTCTTGTTATCATTATTTGTTTTTATTGTTATCATCAGCGTTATTACTATCATTCTTATCATTATCGTTATCGGTGGAGGGGTGGATTGGTCTTGAATGGTGAGTAAAAACAGGACTCAGCCGATACTACTGAGACACTTCCCTGCACAACTCTCGTGTCCTTGACGACAAATTTTACACCCACATTGAGCCACCAGTGCCCATGACCGGTGCCATGTAATGAAGGAAAAATCATATGTAAATATGTGACATAGATACATAATTAGTATCATAATTTTGCAGGGAAAAAAGTTGAGCTTACAACACCGTTTTGAAGGCCTGAATAATCCTTCGAGACGGAACGGTAGAGATAAGGAGGGAGGGAGGAACGTCGAGAAGAAGGAAGGGCGTGTGTGTGTGTGTGTGTGGTGGTGGTGGTGCCCCTGTGGTCGGTGTGGTAATATTCGTGAATCTCGCGTCCTTGTGCTGCCTGCCCTCCGTGATGAGGGAGGCAGTCAGCGTACGCGCCAGTGGAGGGTGTGGAGGGTGAGGAGGAGGAGGAGCAAGAAGAAGAGGAGGAGAAGGAAGAAGAAGAAGAAGAAGAAGAAGAAGAAGAAGAAGAAGAAGAGGAGGAGGAGGAGGAGGAGGAGGAGGAGGAG
>JAYMFT010008201.1:5155-17008 GCA_038088735.1 Panulirus argus
AAAAAAGAAAAAGGGGGGGGGGGAAAGGGTTGTTTGTACGTATTCAACTAGGGGTATAGGCCGACCAAGTTTCAGGCCAGCCTTCCACAAAATGATGATGGAATGGCGCAAAACCTTTGGTAGAAATAAAAAAAAAAAAAGGAAAGAAGCAAGAAGAAGAAAAGAAGACGAAGACTCTTCGCCAAAAACAATGTGTCTCCCAGCGAGAGACATAATAGAGATGGTTCTGTCTTCCAAAATGTTTTGTATTCACCACCATTTGGCCCCGGGCGGAAAACCTGTAAAAGGAACATCAATTTGGTCTCTCAAATCTTGTTTAAAGGCAATGTTTTGCATTTTAAGCGTTTCCCCTGATGCCAGAGATGAAGCGGGAGATAACCTCAGGAACGAATCCCTGAGGGAGGGAGGGACTGCGGACGCTGCCCTTCCCCCAGATAGACCTGTCACGGCGAGACTGGATTCTGTAATTACATGTAATTGCTCCAGTTGTGAGGATACAGTTTCTCTCCCAAGGCGCCGTCCCTGCTGAGTTATGGGGAAAGGAGGGCTAAGTCGTAGGTTCAGAAGGATGTTGGGGAAGGTTCAGGCTACCTGCTGGGCCAGGGGTGCCAACATTAGTGGTCGTGCAGTCTTGCGGGCGTGTTGGAGGAGAGTAACGCACACTTTATGGCCATTGCGGCAGCTTAAGTAATTTTTCTGTTGGCCTTTACGCACGCTTCCGTAGTGGCGCGTATGGGGAGTTCCGATTGTTGATATCCTTACCATGAGAGAGCCGCAACGGACCAAACCCGTTGCCCCTTGTGAAGAAAATGGTTGACTGGGTTGTGCGAACCTCCAAGACGAGAGGCGAGGCACGGCGATGGTTCCCTTACAGAGCGTAGGTACTTGCCGGCGACATCGTCAATTCAGAACTGTGCAGAGATCATTCACAATACGTACTGACATCAATTGGAAACGACGGAAAGCTCCGAGACTGCTCTATGGCGCAGAAAGATTTGTCATAGTTTTCATATGCTTCCCAGTGTTAACTCCTAAACCACTCATTGATTTGGTAGGCATAGAAAATTTTGTAAAGTATTTGTCATATATTTTGCCTCGAATATAGGAACGAGGAGACGGTATCAACACCCAATGCTCTCAACTGCTCGACACACTGCCTACAATACTACAATACTGCCTATGGTACTTAACGTCCAGCACAGAGTTTTAAGGATTAACTGGGTAGAAATTTACAAGATATCTGCATAGCCACCCAAATTGTGAAGGATACACAGGCCTTTCTTAAAGTTTTATAGTGACAGTTCTGACAGAGAAAACTTTCCCCAGTCAAAGGCTCTCTGAATGAAAGGAATGAAATGAGAAGATATGAATTTAATCAGAGCTACGAAGAAGTCCGGAAAAGCTACGTAGGTGTCTGTAGATGTGAATGTTAAAGGTAGAAAGATTACAGTGAGAAGGGAAGGCGAAGAGAGGAAGATAACGCCACAGGTGGGCTGTTCGAGGGAAGGTGGAGGCATGATAAGTCAGTCCTCCAGTGGTTGGCCTCCCTACACAAACTGTGGGAAGCAGCAGCCAGACGCGTGCCTTTGGTTCAGGCCTTGGGGGATGGGGTCACATACAGGCAACTCCTATAACAGCTTGACTGGTCTTAGATACAGTAACGCAACTTGTTCCCAGGCCGAGCTGTGGAAGTTGACGAACCTTGGATGCCAATGTAAGGTACACAAAGAAAGATGCATACAACAATGATAAGAAGAAAAACAGTTTCGTCATTTCTATAGAAATAGTTTTGATATATTGTTTGGTATCTGCTAACTGTAATTCTGCTTGGCAAAAGAAAACTATTATTTACAAATGCCCAACAGGTGCAGCATGTGTTTATACGTCTGGCAAAGGATGAGTGTAAACATTAAAGCTGAGATTTATTTCCTTGCTTGTTGAGGATCTCACACACACGATCTGTCGTTCTTGGCAGCTGGGTAAGGTGTGATGTCGTCACACATCCCTCTTTTTCTTTCGTTCCTCGAGTTTTTAGAGCGTTGAGTAATGTGATTTTACCTGAACGAATTTGTTTTATAAAGTTTGAGCGTTGCCCAGGTAATGAACGCTGTGTTGCATTTTGACTACGGTGCTACTTTAGCCAGAGTTATGCCCATTAAGGCCATAGTAACTATCGGTAACAATACCCTAGTTAAATATAGGGGGCCGTGAGCGTATATACCAGTTGGTAACGTGGGTTTTTTTTTCGTGTGTGTTGCGTAAGGATCGTCAGACTTGTCCGTGTGTTGTGTGTACCGTATGAATTATAATGGTTTAATTCTTAGAGCCATCACACTCCCTCATCTTAGGCCATTACCCATTACCTTCGGCGGGGTCGAGTGAGGGAGGGAGTGGTGGCAGGATACTCGCTTCTCTTGTTCTCATACCTCACATCCCCACATGGTCCTGGTGACTCATGACTGTCGAGGTGCTAATGTGTGAGGAAGGTGTTCAGTGAAGTTTCTGAACTCACCGTCAGGGAAGGGCTTTGTTGTATGTTCTTATACGTGTTCTTAGAAGACTCACTTTCGTCACCTTAGAGTGTATGACGTGTTTGTGTAACGTACGGAGAGACGTGAATGTTCACTATAGTGTTCTGCTGGATCCGTTCTTCCTTCCCCAAGGAAGGCTAACGCTCGTGGCAAATGCAGTTGCTCCTCCTTCCTGATACGCTTTGAATGTCTTTGTCTCAAGACTCCTCAGGATCATTCAGAAGGTTTGAGCAGTTACTGAGCGATGAAAATAGAGTAAATAGTTGAAATAGAAATAACTGTCCATTGTCCACAAGGGTCGGCCACTTTTTCAATTCCTCCAAGATTCGTAAATGCTCTCGTCTCCTATTCTTTTTCCCTTTCGTAATCCTCTCTATATTTCATTTACGGCCTGGCCTTGATGTGGACTTTTGTCCGTGACTAGAGCCTCCAACATGAGGTAGCCTTGGTTAGGGCATTCAGTTTCCTGTGCCGTCTCAGCTAACATGAAAAAAAAGAAGAAATTAGTGGCAAGAAATGTTTAATCTGGTAACCTTGGAACTCTAAAGAAGGCTGAAGATGGTTGTTAGACATTTGTCATTAGCATCGTATGGGGTATCTGGGAAGACGTCCTTCTACCAAATATTATGAGCTTTAGCTTAAATAGAGCTGAATTGTGGCCAGAAAAAATCAAAACTGATTTTTTTTTTTTTTTTTTTGTGACTTTTGACCTTCGTAGAGCAACCAGCAATGGTCAGATCGCAAACGTGTTGCACACACAATTTAGGGCAAGTCAAAAGACATATGTGTATCAGATTTCACAAACACTAGCTGAGTTGTGGACAAGTACCGTACCTCCCCGCTCACACAAAATGCAACTTCTTTAGTCACCATTAACTCCTGTCGAACAGGAGAAATTAAAAAGAAGAATGATCTCTGCGGTGTAGTGGGCCATTTCCAAAGGTATCATCACGTCTTTTCACATTTGTTTATGGTGATCGAGAAACAGCAGGACAAAAAAGAAAAAAATATCTCGGCGTTTGACGAAAAAGGAGAAAGGGAAAACGATAATTGGGCACATGTAACCAAGTTATCGTGTCTGGCAGATTTCAAGTCAGCGGCCCCCCCTGAGTTGTCGGAATTGAGAAAGGCTTTCATTTAGGGCAGGAGACGTAAAAGTACTATCTCGGGTTGACTTCCAACTGTACCGTAACGTTGAGAGAGACCTCCTCGTATTGACCTGTGGTTGGTGGGTCAGACGGACGTGGGGCTTCAACGGACATAATGACTTCAAAGAATTCTCTTCGGGTGTTGCGCGGCCAGAGGGCGTGCGGTTAGACGTTTAGCTGCACTGCAGTTACTAGGTACTGTGACGGGGTTGCTGCAGAACACGGAGGACCAAAGTCTAGCAGCAGTTCGCATACCTTACTGCCCTGACCTGGGACCAGACCTGACATCGTTCTTTCGGCAGCGCTCAGCAGGGAGATCTTGTGAGATATAGGGAAAGAGAATGTTGGGATTTCCTTGAGAATAAGGTTAGCTTCGTGTGCCCGATATATTATAGACACTGCTCTGCTGTGGTCTACCCCTAGGCATTGTTCTGCAGTTGTTAAACCGCTCAATATTTATTTATTTTCTTTTTTCGAGATTGAAAAGGATTTTCTCCCGGCCAGAGCTTTGGTAAATAGGTCTTTACACCACACAGAACACGAACCTCTCGAGCTGGAGGAATGACCAGAGAACACTGAGGCTTTTCAAGTGCTTAGTGGCAAGAGACACTTGAGGGCACTATATACAGTAATGAACTGTATTCCATAATACAGTAGGAGACTACTTTGCAGTATATTAATACTCTGTATTTCACGATAAAGTAACAGTTTCATGGTGCAGTAATATATTTTATTTTACAATGCAGTAATGTTCTTTATAATCACAATACAATAATTCTTTATTCCTCATTACACTAACACACATTATTCGCCAATTATGACGTATTACACTATACATTAAAGCACTGTATTCCACAATGTAGTAATTCACTTTATTCCACCAGTGGTACTTTGAGGCTACTACAAGTCACAGTAGTAGTGTATAAGTACGTAAAGTAAGTGGGGTTAATCAGGACGGACTTGTAAGTGAAATTAGAATGTTTGATAGAAATTCAGTCGTCGTCCCATATAAGTTGGTGTTCATAAGTGGCAGTCCTAGCGGCTACTCCCATGTAGGTTGATGATAAGTGGTCCTCCCATTAAGTCGGTAGTCATAAGTGGTCTTCCTGTGTAGGTTGGTGATCATAAGTGGTCCTCCCATGTAGGTTGATCTTAAGTGGTTCTCCCATCTAGGTTCTTTCATATAGGTTAGTAGTGGCCCCAATGGTTTCTCCCACATAGGTTGATTATAAGCTGTCATTCCACGTAGGTTGTTGGTGGTCGCGAGTGGTCCTTCCATGTAGGTTGGTGGTGGTGGTGGTAGTGGTCCCACGTAAGTTAGTGGTGCTAGCATAGCAACCGGTGTTTAGGGGGAAGACCGTGTGATGTGTAATTATGATATGACCTGGTCTAGATCATTGGACGGTGCGGTGGAGGAAGGCCGTGGCCGGGAAGATGGCCAGGGTGGGCCAGTGGTGGGCCAGTGGTGTGTTGCAGACGAACGATCACGCGAGGTAGAGACAGACAGACTCGTCCCTCCCGAGTAGACCCTGGCTGGATGGATGGCTGGCTAGACCTATCTTTACTGGAAGCTTGGTAGGACCAGACTGGCCCGTTTAGAACCATCATAGCGGCTTAGTAGGATCAGATTGGCCCGCTAGAACCATGACTGTAGCTTGAAAGAAAACCAGGCTAGGCCCGTATTAGTCTGGTAGAACCAAAATGATAGTTTGATAGGATCATTGTACCATGTTCGAACCATCATTCCTTGGTATAACCATACTTAGCATAGTTATAAACCATCGTTTTCCTCGTGCAACAACCTGAGAGCAAGCCTTACTATTCCCGTCGTACTCTGCCATGGTCGTAGAACCAAGGATGCCATCACAATCTTGCTGTCCCTTGTCGAACCAGATGGGACGCCTGGGAATATGGCCGGCGTAACAGAACTCTGCCTTTGAGGTGACATGCCTTCCGTATAACAGAACTAACCTCCAGCCACGTAGAACTATAACGGAACCGTGTGTTTACCTGGATGAACCATAATACCTTATTAGAACCAGACATGCCTTTTAGAACCACCACAGAAGCCTTATGGGGACTGTAGTAGTAGCCTTTAAGTTGAACCACTTTTGGTTGGTGTATGGTGACTTGATGAAATAATCCTTGCTTGTTATAGCCATATTAGAACCATCTAAGCCTGACGCAGTGGTGTTTATGAAGTTGAAGAACCATTGGAAACCGAAATAATACAATGAAAGTATGGAAAATTACCCTGAGTCTCCAACCCATCCAACCCTAGTTGAACCATGGCGATGACACAACGATTACGACATCTTAAAACCATCGCATTTTTCTTGTACCGTCACAGGCTGACTGGGCCATTAAGGACGAATAGACTTGCCCCGTTAGCGATAGAACCATCCCCTTAGCCCCACAGAGTCCTACTAGGGGCTTCCGAGAACCAACTCGACCCCCTAGAAGCAACCGAAATGGTTACAACCACATACAACCAAGCTAAAGTTTTAACAGTCATCCGTACCATCCATCGAGTTGTGGTAGGTTTAGAATTCCGACATACTCCTGTCATCGCCTAGCCCTTGAGACCCAGAGGCCTCTGTTTTGGCAGATCCATTTTCTATCGGGGAAAATTAAGAGGGGGTCCCTGCTTGATGAAAGCATTCCAGCTTGGTAAACGAACCCCCATCTTGGGAGAAACTTTACCCAGCTTACTTAGTAGGCATATCCCATCATGTTCGAAACATTCAACCAAATAGGTGCATCCCAGTTACTTGGTAAAATAATCCCAGCTTGGTAGAAACATCCCAACCTAGTAGAACATATCAGCTTGGTTGAAACATCCCAGTCTGGTTGAGGTATCCCAGCTTGGTGGAAGCAGCCTAGCCTGAAAGAAACCTCCTAGCCTGGCAGAAACCCCCAGTGTGGTAGAAATATCCCAACCTGGTAGAAACATCTTAGTCTGACGAAAATATCTCGGCTTAATAGACATATCCCAGTCAGGTAGAAACATCTCATCTTGGTAGACTCTTCTCAGTGTGGTAGAAACATACCAGCCAGGTAAAAACATCCTGACGAAGTGAACCTCCCAGCCTGGCCGAAGCATCCAGCCTGGTGGAAATATCCCATCCTGATAGAGACGTCCAAGCTTAATATGAACCTTCCATTCTGGTAGAAGTACCCCAGCTTGACGGAAACATGCCAGCCTGGTAGAACGAAACATGTTTTGGTATAACCTACTTGGAGCAGTGTGGAACCCTTGAACTATTCTAAACATCTCAGTGTTGGAGAGCTGTTCTTAATCTATCAGTGTAGGGGAGCTGTTCTTAACATCATAGTGTTGAAGACCTGTTCTTAACATCTCATTGTAAGAGAACGGTTCTTGATATCACAGTGTTGGGGAACTGTTCTTAACATCTCAGTGTTGGAGAACTGTTTTTAACATCTCACTGTTGGAGAACTGTTCTTAACACCTCATCGTAGTAGAACTGCTCTTAACATATTGTTGTTGAAGACTTGTTCTAAACATCTCATCACGGTAGAGAAATGTTTATTAAGATGGTCAAATCTTCTTAGCATTGTAAGACCCGTTCGTATCAGTACCACGTCACCAACTTTCTTGGTCTGATAGAGCCGTTAGTCAAGCATGCAGGTGGTGGTCTGGTAGGGAAGTGAGGACAGCGTGTGGTAGGTAGTTGGTAAGTGGTTGTGGTCAGTTGAGGGCAAGGTAGCCCGCCGCCGCGCTCGCCCTGAACCCCTCCTTGAGCGCGACGGTACGTCCCTCGTGTGTGATGGTCTGGCCTTAGACCCGAGCCGCTACCCAAGGGTCGCACCGTCGTATTTAAAGGTTGTTGCACAGCCTTGCTGGTGGATCATGCAGCAGAAGGGGTTGACGTGGTGCCTCTCCGGGAACGCTGCAGCTAATCTAGAGAGGCACATTGTAGCCCAATATGCGCGCGCTCAATCACTCACTCACTCAGGGTAACTACAGGCCTGCATGAGTTCGAATCTTTGGTGCCGCAGTTCAGTGGAGAGCAACAAGAATGATACCAAAAATAAAAGAGTTAAGTTGTAGTAAGAGTTTAATGGGCCACGAAAACTGTATACCCACCATGGAAAAGAGAAGAGTAAATGGTGACTTGATCACAACTCTTAAGATCTTTAACCAGATTGATAATGTCAACAGTAAACAGATCTTCGAAAGATACAAAGACTGAACAGCCAGAGGCCATGAAAAGGAGCGAGAAACTTGCAAGAAAAAAATTTAGAGAAGTGCTTTTATGGTATAAGTGTAGCGGACGAATGGAATGAACTGGATGATGAAACTGTGAATGTGGACAGAAGTTTTAGAATTTGTGTAATTGTAGAGAAGGTTTAAGAGATAGGATCCAGCGAGTGTAGAATTCCCTCCCTATGCCGTACAAAAAGGAAATTACACACACACACACACACACACACACACACACACACACACATTACTAAGAACCTTCACTCATATAAGGCTTATGGTCTCATGAACTTTTCCATATTCGCTGAAGAAGTGTGCCCATACGCGTGATTCTGCTCTTAGAATATTGTTCATTGTGTTGCTCGAGGAAATTATTGTGACAAGGGTGTGGAAGAGGGCAAATATCGTACCCATCTTTAAGAAAGGAGAACTAGTAATTTCGCTGAACTTTAGACTGCTCTCTTTGACGAACATGGTCTGTAAGATACTGAAAAAAGATACTTAGAAAATAAGTGACTCCTTCGATGGGTAGAAAAATTACCGTAGTGAAAGGAAGCAAAGGAAAAATAGCCTTCTCGAAATTGGATAGGGTGACCAGTGGCGTGCTTCAGGGCTCGGTTCCTGGACCATTGCTCCTCCTGATGTATGTAAATGACTTGCTAGAAGGACTGGACTCATACCTGAATATGATTTCGGATGATGCCAAGGTCATGAAGGAAGGAAAGAAGGATGACGATTGCCACAGCTTGCATGGGAGAGAGAGAGAGAGAGAGAGAGAGAGAGAACCCCTAAAGTCCGCCTCGTGATTGTCGGACAGATTTTGAGCCAAACTTACGAAACTGCTGTTGCAGCCGCAGCTTTACCCCAACCACTAGTCCAGTTGTGTGAAGGTGATGAGACACAGGGAATAAAGCGCTTGATGCAAATATTATCGAGGAGGATATAAGGTGCAGGAACCTTTTGTGTGATACGGACTCTGGGGTCTGCATTGTACCTAACCTAATCCCCAGAGCTGCACCATACGAGAATTATAGGGAAGTGAAACTGCTGGCGACGAGAATTATAGGGAAGTGAAACTGCTGGCGAATATTAGAATAACGTTTTCGTACATGAACACATATTTAGCAAGCTGTTGCCTCCATGTGTTAGATCAGGACTCGTGTCTCTTCTCCACTCTTTAAGAGAGCGCAGTCAACTAACGGATAGGCTCCTGAAGAGCGTTACAGAGATAGTCCCAGACTTGAGAGACTGAGTAACAATGAGATCTTACAGAGCCATGAATTTTTCCATTGTAGAAGGTAAAAGGATACTGGGTGATTTGATAACAGCTTCAAAGTTTCTAAACCAGTGACGATGACGTCGACAGTAACAGTTACAAGATGTGAAAAAGAGAGAGGTCGGGACAAGAAATAGTTAAGAAACTTAGCAGGAAATGTTTCAAAAGGCATTTTAGTAGTATCAGAAGATGGATGAATGGAAAATGTAAGTGATGACAATATACAGAAATTTAAGATTTAGATAATATTACACACACACACACTTTACCTTGATTTTCGTCGTTAAAGTCGTAATATTCCAACGATACTGTCGCCAGCTGCATCCCCCCACATGGTAAGAATATGCGCTGGAAGCCGTTTGTTTACGTTTGAGCGCACATGAACTCACACAGCGCACACAACTCCCAGCAACTGGATCTGAAACCCTTTAGGGCTTGGGGTTAAATGGGTACCTGGCGCAAAGTGGGCTGTGTGTATGTATGTTGTTTACTTGTATGCTCAAAACATGGTCTATATATACAAGGTTAGAATATGAGGCAACACGGAGTGACATCTCCTTTCGTAACACTCTCACGCTTTTACTCTCTCTCTCTCTCTCTCTCTCTCTCTCTCACACACACACACACACACACACACGCATTCTTCCCGTTCTTGCACATAAGCATGTATCAGTAACCCACAATGCACATACGAAAATACGCACGTGAACTCATATAACGTACCCACACATACGAGACGTGAAATACGACCTTAAGCACCCGTTCACTGCATGCCTACATGCTGTAGTTGCGTCACAGAGAGGCCTTGGACCTGCGTACAGGTACACCACAGAGAGTGTGGGCTTCACGTACACTTGATTTACAACACAGTTGCTGAGGCAAGTAACGTTAAAAAGTGTTGGGTAACACCGCGAACGGATATTATCACACATCCAGTTACACACACACTTTTCGAACACACACACACACACACACACACACACACACACACACTAGTGTGTTGCTCCCTCCCTCGTCCTCACAAGATATCATTACTGGTTTTCAGTCTGCATGTAATACTCTCAGGTTTTTCTTGGGTTTCCTGTCATCATCACTTACACACAGGTTCAGTGGACTGTTGTATCATAAAGTTCTTGCAGTCGGTATATCGTAGTGCGTGTATTGTTCATGATCTTGGTATGGGTCGTCTGAACTTGATATGACCGTAGCTGCTCTTGGCTCTCGCACTCGTGTCATATTTTCTTATACGTCCTTTCGTTCTTTATGGACAGCTGCTCCTCTCTAGTCCTGGTCCTGCACTGCTACGCCCCTGCAGGCTGCCGTGCTTCTCCCGTTCGTATGGCGCCCTCGCCCGGCCCCGTCCTAAGTGGGCCTGCTACACACACACACACACACACACACACGGCGGCGGCAGAGTGTCCTGAAGGAGGCCGAGGGTCTGCGGTGTTCACACTTAATGAGCACCACAAAAAGTAGTCAGTCAGTCATCCATGAAGTGAACTTGTGCATACCGGGCATAACTCACCCGGCCTGCTGCTGCTGCTGGAGTAGGAGGCCAGGCAGCGCCTCCCCCCCCTCCACCACCCCACCGCCCACCTGCCTTCCTCACGCTCCCGTGTGATGCCCCTGGTCTCACCGGTCCACCTCCTCTGCTGCTGCAGGCCCCACAGGTCCATCTCCCCCTGCTGAAGGTTCCACTGGTCCGCTTACCCTACTGCTGAATGCCCTGCTAGTCCACCTCTCCTGCTGTAGGCCTCTCTGGTCCACTTCCCCAACTGCTGTAGGCCACACGGGCTTACTTCCCCTATTGAAGGCCCAACTGGTCCACTTGTCCTACTGTTGTAGGCCCCAATGGACCGTCTCCTCTACTGAAGGCCCCATTTGGTCCACTTCCTCTTCTGCTCAAGACGTCTCTGCTCTACCTCCCCTGCTGAAGGCCCCACTGTTCCACTTCCTAAAATGCTTTAGGCCCACTGGTCCACCTTCCCTGCTTCTTTCCCCATCCCAGGGTTGCACCCCTTGTACTTTAGCCCTCTGACGCAGTGAAACGTCTGACTGGCGTTGGAGTGAGGGGTGTGAAATCGTGCGTGTTTGACGGATTCTGGTGACCGCGCGGGGGAAGGTGGTGTGCTACTGTGGATGTAGAGAAGAGTAAATGCGGAGAAATGATTGGCCGCATATGTGTTAACTCTTGGTTAGGTTTCAGAATTCAGGTGTTATATGTACATCTAAGATGAATGCAGTTGTTGCAAATCACTTCGCTTTGTGCGCTATAGTTCCTCCTAACTTGATGAGATTCCTGCAACTCTCAGGGAGCTGGCCACGTCCGCTGGTCGGGGCCATAGGTCGTTAAGGGTTGCGATGTGTGTGTGTGTCTGCGTGGAGAACGTGTATGGTAAATGAATTGTTAGTGCTCGTTGTCTTATTCATGTTAGTTGCACGTGGGCAGGAAGGGTCTTGAGATATGTTGAGACGGTGTTTGTAGTTTTGTAGTAATAGTCACGTGATGTCCAGAGCGTATGCGGTTGAGTGTGGCTCATGTTTGTCTGGGGAGTGTGGTTTCTGATGGGCGTATGTCTGGTGAGTAAAGGCTCTAAGGGCTCTTATACACGATACTTGGCCAAGTATGGTTTCGAAGCATGGTACCGAAGCTGTGCTCGGAAAATGCTCGTG
>JAYMFT010008212.1:0-17007 GCA_038088735.1 Panulirus argus
CAGTAATTTAGTTCATGGTAGTCTAAATTACAGAATAGGAGGCCATCTTTAATATCAATTAATTCCTTGATGAGGCAAATTTCGGCAGGTACAGTGTTATAGTTATTCATAAAGCATAGTTAAACCAACGAGTTTAAGATGAAACTTGGCAGATAATCTGCTTCAGGTCCACGACTGACGACGTCATCTCCGCCTCCGTAATTGTAAAGTTTCTTAATCTCTCTCTCTCTCTCTCTCTCTCTCTCTCTCTCTCTCTCATTTCCCACTGTCGCAAACAGCCTCGAAAGGCCCCAAGGGTCTGATGCTGTTTGCACTCATCTTTATTCTTTTGTATCGTCTCAGATCGCTCACAGGTATCCTAAACCCACAACTCAATGAAATTGCCTTTTGAGACGAGGGTTCCACCAACATCACCCTTGGACCCCTTGGTGTCAGGATTACGAAACGGGGGCTCGGCTCTGTGTACATCTGTCTCTGAGATAACTAACAGACGAAACCGGATGCAGTAGCTTCCTTTTGTCGTTTGTTGAACGGGAAAAGGTCGTAGGTGGGACTGTTTTTCGTAGGAGAATCAGAACTCAACAGGAGGTTTTACTAGATTACGAGAAATGAGGGATCGGAGATAAGAGGACTGACTGGTAGAGGCGACTGCAAAGGGATCTCTGTAAACATCATCTGATGCTCCTTGTTACAATGATATGACAAAAGACATTCACATCTGTAGCATCTACGATCCTCTGTGGTGTATGTAACGCTACAGTGACTGGGTAAGATCGCGTGAGAGGGTTGAAGATAATACATACAGATTTTTTTATTCTTATCATCGATGATTTTATTGAAGAAAAGGTGACCATCCTTCTCATTCATCACAATGATCACCAGTTAAGTTTTTCATCAATATCTGACTCGTCCACTAAGAGCTCCTCTTAGTCTTCGACACAACGGATGAGAGTTTTATGCAGTGACTTAAAGGATAGACTAAAGTTATTATGATGACATTTCTAGATACATTGAAGAAGGTAGATGACTGGAACCCCCTCACAGCTTTCCAGTCTGCTTTGACGGCCCTGTAATTCAACCACTGGACACTACAAACATTCTTGGTATGACAGTGTCATCTAATCTGTCTTGGAAACCCCATGTTACACAAATAGCTAAGTCTGCCTCAAAGAGACTGGGAGACCCGTTCATATGTCGGAAGATTATTTGTCTCTCTTCTGTATAGTTGCTCCGATTATGCAGAGGATTGACTCGTCCTTGTGTTGAATACTGCTCTCACATCTTGGGAGAGATTCTGGCCCCACATACTTCACAGAGTCGAGCCCACATCAGTCCGTCTCATCAACGCTCCCGGTCTAACTTCAAGACTTGGCCAACTTGGCATCCTCCTCAGTGTTCCTTCTCTTTCCCTATTCTATAGATATTACTCCGTTTTCTGCACCGGCTTCTTGTGTGACCCTGCTATTAGTCAGCGTATGTAATACTCAGCAAGCTACAGCGGCAAATAGAAGGAGACAGACTGGGCATATTACTCCCCACCAGGGTGTTATGCTGCCCCAGGGGGCGTGGGCTGGCTGGCGTCAGGTGCACCCAGGGGCCTCGTCTTTCCCAGGGACACGCCTGGCTGAGTGAGGGCTGTAGGTCGCCCGAACATGACGAGACCCAAATGCTCTTCCACGGGGGCCATGTAAGGTACGGGGTCGTGTCAACGTTGTCACGACCTCTGGCACCGACGACGACTTATACCGTCACGACCCCGACCTTAGCAGACGACAGATATCATCGTGATTCCTGCTGCTTAAGAGAACACGACAACCGAGGCGCCTCTCTGCCAAGGCTGCACGTTCGACTGAACTCAACCCCATCGGAGGAACTTCCCAGTCAACTATGAGCTCGCCGGTAAACAGTGGCTAATTCACTGTGCCCTCCGCCACGCCCCTGCCTGTGAGCGGTGGTGTAAAAGGACCACAGAGGGCCACAATGGGTCTTTGTCAGAGCCCCCACGAGACCCAGATGCCCGCTGCGTCCCAGATACATCGACATCAAGACGTCCCTCTTTCCTCACACTTCAGCTGAGGGAGGCGTCTGGTGGTACCCTCAGCGCTGGGGGGGGGGGAGAATCTGGGACACATTCTGGGAAAGGGAAGGAGTCTGCAACATCCTTCTTGCCGAGGATGGACTTCGTGACGTCCTTAACGATGGGAAAGGATACTAGGATGTTCTCAGTGCTGGGGAAGGGCACTGGGATGTCGTCAGTGCTGGGGAAGGGCACTGGGATGTCGTCAGTGCTGGGGGAGTGACACTGAGACATCCTCAGTGTTGGGGGAGTGACACTGAGACATCCTCAGTGCTGGGAAATGACACTGAGACATCCTCAGTGCTGGGGTAGTGACACTGAGACAAGCTCAGTGCTGGGGGAGTGACACTGAGACATCCTCAGTGGCCCTTACCATTACTGTCACTTAGATCCAGCTTGCACCAACTGCCTGCCCGCCCGCCAGCCGTACAGTCTGGCTGAACTATAACCAAGTTGTACCCCAGGCGCCTCCAGTTCCCTAGCCTACCGTAGCCTTACCCCCAGCCTCCCCCTGCCCCAACCCCGCCCAATCCCTCATCCACTCCCACATCAAGCAACCCCCCCACCCACGCCCGGTCGCTTCCTCCCACGCCCCATCATCATAAGGCTCAGGCGTGTCACCCATGAGCAGGCGTGGAGTAGTCATCAGGCTCAATGGTGTATGAGGGAGGGCGTGGCATGCCTAGCTAGGGCGTGGGAAGGATGCTAGGGACGGATGCACGGGAGAAGCCAGGTAACAGAGGACCTGATTGTCCACGGCGAGGGTATACACGCTGGAGGACTGTAGAGGTGGTGCAATGGGGTCATTAATCCTTGGGTTATAAAATCAGAACGTACTTCCCCGTCCACCTCTCTCTCTGGTTCAACACTCGGCAGGAGAAAAGAAAAAAGTAAAGATACAGTAATACAAAGTATACGGCAAAGGAAATTTTACAGGAAATTATACAATGGATAAAGTTCCTTAACTCTGACTGCATCTTGATGGTGGCTCAGTTTTCGGAGGGAAAATAGAAATTGTTGAATTTTGAGATAAAAAGAAAATCATTCTTTTAAAGCAGTTGTATCAACAGATAATTATTTCAAGGCACTGTCTAGCCCTTGACCTGAAGGTGATGACTCTTACTGTGTTGACAAAATATGGTAATATTTTTCCCCCAGTGTTATGCAACTGATAAAGCTTTTCCCTATTTTACCGCTACGTCTCCTTCCCTGTAATTCCATATCATTGGAGGCTTGGGGAGAAGAGGCTGGGGGAGAGGAAGCTGGGGGAGAGGAGGCGGGGGGAGAGGAGGAGTGAGTCACCGCTGAACAACAGTATTGGAAGCCGGAAGTTACAACAGGTGTGTGTGTGTGTGTGTGTAAGTGTCTTTTGTCTGTGCTTGTGTGCCTGTGTGTATGTGTGTGTGTGTGTGTATACATATCTTTTTTTCCAACACCAACAGGCCACCATCCCTTCACCTGTCTTTCCTGTAACACAATTTCTCGATCGTCCTATTGTTGGCAGCATTCATATTTCTTCCTTTACCTTACTCTTAAAACTTGCCAATATTCTCTTGCGACTGACGGATCTCCTGGTGTCTTTCCTGACCCACATATGAGGCAAGAAAATATATCTTATAGATACCTCTATAGCAACAGATCATCAGTGGAGGAATATAGAAGGTACGTGAAGAAATGTGAATTTAAAGATCCTTAAAATGTTTGATAGACCGTATGTCAGGAATGTTGATTTAAGATATTGAAGCCATAAGTAGAGAACCTCCTTCCTGCTTTGTGTTCTCTACTTGCCCCGTCTCTCCCCCCCCCCCTTTTTTTTTTAATCCGCTTAAATATCAGACCTGTAAATATGATGTTTGAGAAAATTGACATTTTTAATCATGTCTCCATCTTCCCTTTGCTTTTCTCTGATGAAGTGCATGGTTGCCATCCCCTTCTTGTGACTCACCTTCCTTTCTTCCTTCCTTTTGGTTGTCCTCCTTTATACTTTCTCTAGCAGATCTATCTTCCCTTCAAGCAGGATGACCAAACTGTCAATGCAGACTATAACTTGGGTATGACGAATTCACGTGAGGTTTCATCCATCACTAGATTTATATTGCAATATAACCCTGACTTAGGAGTGTTGAAGTGATGGCCGGAACCATCTTACACCCTTCGTGTCAGGCAGGATTGCTAAGTCTTACTTTTCTGTCTCAGTAAAACCAAGTCTCTTACATAACCATACAGCTTGCCTCTTGTTTCCCTACCTCTCTCCTCTTCACATTTCCTCAATCTTCCGTTTTCTTAGTTTTGCTCCTTCGTTTTCCATCCCAGATCTGGCGTGGAAGACAACCCCTTACCAGTACAGGATCAGTAGAGTCTTCCCCACACAGTCTGCCTCAGTAGCCGAACACACACACACACACACACACACACACACACACACGAGTAGCCAAGCACGAAGGAACCTGTAGAACGTCGTATTGTTTACGAGTCCTCGACAGGGGAGTCGCCTGCAGGTGGTGGGCGTGGAGGTGGGTGGCGGTGGGCTGGCCGAGGTAGGCGGAACGTGTGTGTGTGTCCTACACCCATCTCTGACACCATGGCCTACTCGGACACCATAAACCTCCTTTATCCTACCCTACCCATGCACCACACCCACCCCCAGCAGTTTTCAACGTCATGCTGTAAACGCCTACCAGAAAATGGCGCTGAATGTATCTTACATTCGTGGCTGAAAAACAGAATGTTGCTTAGAGCGAGTTCAGACTGTTGTTCGAGAGCTGAGCACTTCAGCATCTCAGTAATTTGGTTGTTCATGGCAGTGTCGTAAGGAGATGTCATGGTCTTGACATTGAACAGTTTAATCAGGACTTCCGCAGCCTTGCTGTGAGAAATCTAAAATGCGTTCAAGGATTTTCTTCGGGGCAAACAAAGAGGGACAGCAATTCCAACGGACAGAAGAAATCTCTAAGGAAACCGCTGTTGATTTTTACATTCAAAATTATGAGAAATTTGTAGGTAATTCTCCCATCCCAGCTGATGTATTTATATTATTAGTCATGGTGACTTAGCTGGAAAGCGTGTAAACCTTCATCATACTTTACTGTTTGATAACGCTTAAAATAATGATTTTTTTACGGTTATTTCGACACTGGCGAAAGGAGATAATGCACCTAAAAAAAATGATTTCAAAAACACCCAATAGATGGCAGCACCACCATGTCAACAAATACCAGACCCAGCGGGAAGGCAAGTGATGGCGTCGAGGTTTGAATCATCCATATTACATGGGACGCAGCGACCCGCATTTCGGGAGACTGACCCTCCCACACCACCCGCAGATTCGCCATCCTTGGTACGTTATTCTACACTTATCTCGTTTATCAGATCAAAGGAAAATAAATTGGTATCAGGACAGCTGTTTTGCAAGAACGTACGTTCATGAGATTTCCCAAGCCGCCTCCTGGAAAAACGGTAGGACAGTGATAATTAACGGGTCACTTCAGCGAGACGGTACGACCCATGAGCACGACGTTAGTACGACCCTTGGGGTATGATAGCCTCTTAAGAACCAGGTACGAGGCCTGTAGGTCATTATGCCCAAAGGATCGTGCTCAAGGGCCGTTTCGACGTGCCAAAGGGCCGTACCGTCGTGCCCAAGGGCCGTACCGTCGTGCCCAAGGGCCGTTCTCCGTGCTCAAGGGCCGTCGTACCTTAATGGTCATGGGTTGTACGGAATGCGTTTCCGTGAAGGTATCGTACGTCCGCCAATGCGGTTGACCCAACGCCCACCCTGCTTTATTTGGAAAACATGCTCTAACACATATTTGGAAATTGAAAAAATTACTTAAAGTCCCGAAATATGGGTTGGATTATGGGGAATGATAATTAATACGTTTGATCTTGAGCATATCCAATGGAAAGGATGGTAAAAAAGGTGATGAGGTCAGTTTTATTTAAATATTTTTAAACTATATTTTCCATGTAATTTTCATATCTATGATACATTGTGGGAACACCAGTGATACGCAACGAAGTTCATCAACTAACCGGGTAAAAAATTATGATGATCTTGACACCCGAGCTTGAGTCTCTCTCTCTCTCTCTCTCTCTCTCTCTCTCTCTCTCTCAATACAGACAACGATGCAGTGTGTGTGTGCGTCAGCAGAAAGGAACAATATTGCGAAACAAGCAGGATACGCGATAAGCCCTGCGCGCCACCCTTGCCTCATGGCGAAACCTCGTGTTAAGTACTCTCTCTCTCAGCGATGCGCTTTAGGCTTGCCTTTTGGCAAAACCTCAATGATCTCATGTACTCTCATCTCGTGTCCTTGCCCAGCGTCGTCTCAGCGTCTGGTCACTTGAGATGGCAGTCAGCATTAAACTCAAATCACACGGAACCATTAACTGTTGTTATTTATTCTCTGTTTTCAAAAAGCAAACTTTTCATAACATCTCAAGGTAGGAGTATGATCTATTTGGCTCCTAAAACTTAACTGTTATCATGGATTAGTTTTTTTTTTTTTCGATCTACGAAAAATGAATTTGAGTTGGTGACTGAAGAGTCGACGGGAAGGTGGCAACCCGCTCCAGCATTTTCTTTCTGGAAATTTCATTGACGATATTTTCACCATCTTGGAAGTTCTTCTGCAGTCGTAAAGGAACGGAGTACTCCGAGTTAATGCTGTTAGTTAACAATGGAGATAATATCAAAAGTCAGCGATAGTTACCGTTATAACTCACCCAACGCACCGTTAAAATAATTTTTAACATTTCGTTACCTGGAAGGAATGTTTAAGATGTAGAAGTACCATCCGGCAACATTTATCGCTCTGTTCTCGAAATTTATCAGCTTGTGTCCGTTGCAAAGAAGTTAACCAACAATAGACCGGAGATTATATATCCCAGAATTTGTGTTGGTTACGATACTAGTCTGAGTGTCTGAGTCGTATGCCAAGGCATTCTCTGAGAGGTCACTTGACGGCGCCATATGGCAACACATCCTTAGGGGCTTGATGCCCATACCTCCATTGCACTCGAAGTATTTTAGGTATTTAGAACCTCAGGATGATTCTCATAGCTGATCTTACTATCAGATCGACTGTAGGATACTCGCATAAGTACACCTCACGCTGATTAGATAACCGATCAAAACCAAAAGTTATTTAAGAATGTTTTAAGATTTACTCTGTCGAGTGAACGTGAGTTGGCAAGACGTTATGGGAGGTGGGGATTGGGGGGGGAGGGAGGCGGCCATTTCTGGCGTAATGACCATGGACTCTGCCCAAATAACCAGTCAGCCCCCTGCCGGAGGCTGGGATCCAAACCTTGAGCCTCACGTCCTACTCTTAAGAACACTCACAGGCACGCACGCATCCCTTACCCTAGATAGTCAAAGCTGCGTCACGTGTGGCGATAAAGCCAAGAGTACCTTACACTCCCCCCCCCCCAACCATGGGTTTACGTGTCGTGATCTTCGTGTTTTTAGCCCAGAACGAATGAGATATTGAGTGTTCTCTTTGAGGATGTATTCATATGTTTTAGTGACGTCTGCTGGAGGGGTAGTCATGATACAAGTCGCCTTAAACCTGCAATTGTTTACGTGCTCATGTACGGTGATTTTTAGTTCGCTAATGACACTTCCTAAATAAGTGTTAATCCCTCTTGCACGACAGTGTGAGTCCTTGAGTACAAAAGGCTAACCTTTGACTCGGTACTCAGGTGTCAGGACAAAGGTCATGCTATGGTAATGCTTAATAAGGATCATCGTACCTTTATGCAACAAGAAGACGAAGCATATGAAATTGTGTCGGGGAAACAACGAACTTGTAGATTTTATCTTTTAAGTATATAGTTTTTTTTCTGACAAAAAGTGTTATTAGAAAACGCAATTGTTAGTAAACTGCAGTAGTGATTGTATCCTATGTTGTGATAGTCTCTGTAGTGAAGACTAGGATGGTTCATGACGGGCACTGGCTGTGTTGTGGAATAAGGTGTGGGGAGGTCAGGCTGGTGCATGACTGTTTTGATGATGTTGGTCTTCCTGTGAATGAAGAAGATTTGGTTGATGCATGACTTAGTAGGTCCCGATGATTATAATGTACGTTGAAGATTTTATGTCATCGAGGAGAAGCCTTAAGCATAAAAGGGTGTGAGCAATAGATAAGAACGTAATCTGTGAAGGGATCATATGGAAATTTGCCCTCCTCCTCCTACTCCCCTCAATCCAACCATTACCTAGGTTACGTTTGTACTCTAAGAATGTAATCTACCTTAACCTTACCTCCTCACATAACGTAGCCTAGCCTAACGTTGGCGGAGGGAGGAAACGAATCAAAGGTTCACTTTTCAGTAAGAAGATGATCGAATTGCTTTTGCCTTTTCGTTGACAACTTAGCGGTAAATCAAAGCGTGCGAGAAATTGATTTTTTTTTTTTTTTTTTTTTTTTTTTTTTACATCTTGCATATAGAAATGATAGAGGAGACGGGAAGGAAACCAGAGGGAACACCTGTATTGGAAAAGGAGGCTGACTCATTAGCAGTTAAGGAGATACACTGAGTGAAACTGTGAAGTAGGAAAGCCCAAAGAGGGGAACTTGAAGATTAAACCTCTGTGCCACACCTTGTCAAGAGTTGTCAAAATATCAAGAGTTGCAACATAGGATTTCCTTTATTATCTTACAGAACCAGAATGATTAGCTATTCAAATTATCGGTAGTGAATCTCTTTCCGAAATTCTTATTAGTTTAAAAGAGTGAGCACTTAAATGTGTAATGGCATGTCTTTAAGGTCAGGTCAAAGGTCATGCTCATACTCAAAAGGTCATATCGTCTTGCTTAAGGATCGAACCGGTGTGCTCACGGCAGCCAACTTCTTTTTTTACATTTATGAAGAATGCTCACTGCAACCAGAATTAAACAAGATTTAACCGAGCATTATAAACGAGTTAGCAGTCTAACCTATTCTGATTCAACGAGATTTGTTATTTGGTCGACGGTCTGTCGATTAACTTGACATTATGTTAATATTAACAGTTTGGGATTAGAATAGGTTAGTATACATGCAAATGCGAGTCAGAATTTCGTAAGTCATTGTAATGGCTAGATGTTGTCATAGCAAGGGTTGAAATTTGTCATTAAAGTTAGAAGTTACACTCTTCTACAGCAGCTGGTCAGAACATCCGACTCCCTCCTCGTCAGTGGTGGAGCAGGCCTGGCCTGGCTTGGCCTCCTTATCAGGAGGGCCGGGAGCGGATGCCACCACTCTTATCGTAGCACAAGTGTGTTTTTATCGCCGCTGGAGGCTGATAAGAGCGGCCCAGATACTAAGGTCCTGGCTGTAGCTAAGGCCATCCGTCCCTCCCCCCCCTCACTCACTCCAGCTCAGCTAGCTCGACATTCATGGCCTTGTCAAAAGGCTCGGCCCGTGCAATGCATATGGCGTGAGTTTCGGATCTCTGTCTGACTCCGCCGCCACTAGGCTACTACTCAAGTCCAAAAGTATCCGTTAAGTACGTAAGTGTGTTCAAATGACGAATGAGGCACAGTTCCTCATGATTATTTATTCGGTTGCGCACGGTTTGTCGAGTCGTGAGGTGATATTTACAGCCATCCTCGCTCACACTTGCCAGCTTCGGCTTACAGTATGAACTTATAGTTAGTCCCAGGATGAGCGCTCACCACGCGCGTCTTACAGCAAGTATTTTTTCCACAACCCCATCAAGATTGTACCCTACCCCTCGCCACACATACCCACCACAAGCTCCCCCAAACTCACCCCCACCCCAACCCCCCCCCCATACCCTCCGCACCTATTGAACTAGACATATTTCAGGGTTGAGGTACAACGATAGGGACTCGTCGCACCTTCTTTATCTAAGGATGGGGACCTAGTAATGACTACCCACCCACCACACTGGTCTTCAGAGCCGCCTCTCCTGCACAGACCCCGTCCGGGTGCGCCGGTAGGCGAGCCATGCCCACCCACACCCACTTTTTTTTTTCTTTTTTTTTACCCACCATCAAGTACACTTCGATCAATTTGAAGGTCAGAGAGAGACACGGCGTTCGGCAATACAGACCCGTGACCTTGTTTAAGTAGTATGGCTTCATGATCCAGAGCAGCTCCTCCCTTGGGGGGAAGAGGGGATACTGGCCCAACCATTATTATCTCCTGGGGGGGGGGGTGCTGGCCCACCGCTAGCTCCTCTATTGGGGTGCTGACCCACCACTAGCTCCTCAGTTGGGGTGGTGGCCCACCACTACCTCCCCCAGTGGATGCTGGCCCACCACCAGTTCCTGTATTGGGGTGCTAGCCCACCACTACCTCCTCCCTAGGGGGTTGCCGGCCCACTACTAGTAGAAGCCTCGACCTACCCAGACGTAGTCTGAGCATTTTGCTAATTGGTATATCTCATGGGAATGACCTTCCTTGGTTTGACCTCTAGGGTGACCTTTTTTCTTGAGGAGGGTTGGGAGGGAGAGGAGTCACATTTTTCTCCGTGTAGCATTTGCATTGATTTTGTTTTTCTTTAATATATGTATGTTTTAACGTTGTGTCGTCTCAACTTTGGTGCCGTATTACCGTGACTGACCATCATGTTTCGGATCACTGGCGTCTACATTTACCATTGGCTTCGTTTTTATAGTTCGTCTTTCCTCAAATCATATAACCAGTCTTGCCTTTTTGTGAGTCTTGTTGATGATAATACTAGTACAGATATTTACACGAGTTTTACATATATGTCTATGCAAATTACGATACTTGTTTGTCCATGATTATTGGACGCTAATTAGCAGTGTTGGTGTGGTAAAGGAATAGTGTCAAATTTATTTATTATATTAGTCAAAGGTTCTGTAGAAAAACTGTTTGACAGTCTTGAACAGGTGAGACATATGAGTTCAAGGGATTGTATTTAGGTCTGTTTATGTTTATTGACAAATGAGGCCTTTAGAATAGTTGGTAGAGATAAAAACTGAGATTTTAAGAATCTTTTATAGATTTTTATTACACATGGCTGACCCATTCTTTAACATATCTTACTGGTGTCCCAAAAATCAAGCAAAAAGCGAGGTAAGTTAACGCCGAAGCTGCCGGCAGAGGCCTAGCATAAAACTGGCTAGGCTATTAAGCTAGGCTAGTCAGCATGGTAAGTAGGACACAGTGGTCGTACCGCGTTTTCTTTCCTGGAGTTGTATTGGCGAGGACATTCATTTCCCTGAAGGTCATAGATGAAGTGACCTACTTTGTTTTCCATCTGATCACATCTGTATTCAGTCTCTCCCTCCGTTGAGTACCTAATGTATGCAGTGCATTTTTTTTTCTTTTTTTTGAATACCATAAGATTGATGGGGTTTAGGGTAGACTAGTAGTACCGCCCTATGTGAATCACCATCTTTGCCTCGCTGTTTCTATTATACGATTATTCTTCACTTGTTTTTTCCTCTCGAGGTGATGTCACATCTTAGGATGGAATGGTTCGAGAGGGAGAGATGTGGGATGGTTAGAGTGTGTGTGTGTGTATGTAGGTGGGGCGGGACCCTGAAGACCCCATTGTAGATGACGGGGAGTGACGTGCCGGATCTCCTCCTGCTCCTCCACCTTTTCTCGTGACGTCATAGTCAAGTATGGCCGCCTCTCTCTCTCTCTCTCTCTCTAAGTGTCCTGGCGACTCGTAAGTACGTGATACTGTTTCCCTCAAGAAGCATATATATATGGTCGCTTCGCGCTGATATCAATCACTTGAGCCGAGATAAGATAGACGGACTTGGTTCAAATTAAGCTCGTACCGTCCCGTCCTGTCCCGCCGACGCGTCGTCGTCTGCAACACGCGCCTGAGATTTTTTCTGCACCGCGCTTACCGCACTAGCAGGAGCCCAGACTGAGTTCCATGCAAAAGCAAAGCACTTTCCCAGCAGAGTTCGTGAAGTCCGTCGTATATATGCAATGAAATGTTATCGTTGCCATGGGACTTAGTCAATACGGACGCTCTTGGGAAATATTTTGAGCTTTGAAAGGATATTGAGACTCAACTGAAGGTTTGATAAGACACTCAGAGGCTGGCGTCTCTCTTTCAGTCTCACGGGAAAAGCTCAAGTGCTGTACAACATGTTTGGCCTTGACACGGGGAGACTAAGGGAGGGAATGAAGCCTCGATCATCTCTGGCTCGGGGGGTTCGAAGCGTCTCGGTCGACTGTGTTGGTGGTTCGTGGTTCGCCTCCCACATGAAGCTCACAGGAAGATGGTCTAGGGAGGGGGGTGTATGGGTCTGGCAGTGGGGTGAGGAGACCCAACTTTTTTTTTTTTTTTTTTTTCCGGAGTCTCCAGTCACACGGACAAGAGACCTCATCGAGGCCAAGCCTTGCACGAAACATAAGAAAATGTAAAGAAATTGAAAAGTAAGCAGAGAAGAGGAATGATAATGTTTTTGAGGATGTTGAAAACCTATCCTTTTTTATATGTTAACTGAGACGGCATGGGCAACTGAAGCTCTAATCCAGGCCGCCTTAGTAACACTTTATATATATATATATATATATATATATATATATATATATATATATACAAACCTGAGCCAGGTACCCACTTTATCGACCAACCCCTAGGGGTAAATGAACAGCTGGGTTGACTGTGGACCGACTGCCGCGACCAGGATTCGAACCTGTGCGTTCGACCCTGTTCCGCCCGTGAATGCGTCACGGTCAGAGATTCAGGTAGATGTTAGGAAAGATATAAGAATGTTACGAGTCGTCCCACAGCGTAGCGGTGTAGGGAAACAAATACAACAGCCCATCGTTGGGTTGCCAGCGGCCTCACGAGTCAATTCACAGGAAGCTTTCGTCTATTTCTCAAGACATCTTGCCCTAAAGACGCCTTGAGAAACGGGTGAAAGCTTGGCTTCTCTCTCTCCTAATTCCTGTGGGTTTATTTGCATCTAATATCCATGATATAAAGTGTTTTGCCTCACTGTCTGGCATGCTTGGTTCATTTAGCCACAGCTTCGTCAGGAGTGAGTAACTGTTCCTTCCCCCAAGGTAAACTCAACCTCGAGACCCATAGAGTCTTGTCAGCTGTAGGGGCGAGAGCGCTTCAGTTCACTTAACTATTATAACCCGTTCCTAAGCAGCAGTAGCAGTTCCCTGGCCAGGATCTATACACATCATGGCCGCAAGACCCAGATACTGAGCAGGTCCTTTCAGTATTCATCATCATCATGACCAAGTCGCTCGCCCTCAGCGCTTCGGAAGGCGATGACGATGACTGACCAGAGTTGCCATCCTCCCGGGGGAAACGACAATGACCTGCTGACGGAGGAGTTTCCAGGGAGTGATCGGCGAGTGTCATTGGCGACAGGAGGAGCTATCTACATAAGGTGTGTGTGTGTGTGTGTGTGTGTGTGAAGGACTGGTCGGGCCAGCTGGCCTCGACCACGGGCCACATGTTACGTCTCATCTGTGCTGATGAGAGAGAGAGAGAGAGCAACGGGGTCGCACGTCACAATGCTACCTGACGACCCACCTTCCCTTCCTCTCCTAATTTTATTCGTCGGCTTTCATTACACGAAGCAACGACGTCCGCCGACTCGCTCCCTGTGCACGTTTAAGGTGTGTCGTCGTCGGCGTCTCCTCCTCTCTGCCGGAGGAACACTTGAGGCAGCTGCACCTGTTGTGTACGTCCAGTGTGCCTCGGGTGGGGTGGGGTGGCTCTGGCTAGGGCGAGGTATTACCTACGTTACGTAAACCAAGCCAGGAATCAAGGGCTCGCTGCGCTGTCTTGATTACCTGAGATACTATTTCTCTCTCTTGCATTGATGTGGCTGATCGTTCAAAATGTCAAACTACCTCCTGGGAATATTACTGTCCCTTTCTGTTCACTGGCTTGACTAGCTCTCTGCCTTGAGGCTAACAGTTAAGTCATAACAATATGCATAATACAGTGTCGACTGATGACGTGCAAAACTGGTTGCGGTTCGAGAACTAGACGACCCTTGGGTATGATGGCGTGGCCTTTGACCTGACCCTTCAGATGTTTCCTGTAGCTCTCACAAGCCACATACCTAACCCCCCCCCCCCTCTTATACCATATGGTCACAACTGCTGACGAGAGACCTCATCTCCATGTCTCATTCCCTCTGAGAGGGTCGTAGCATACACAGCGGATTTCTTTAAAGACAGACTCCTCCTCCTCCTCGAAGATGAGAACGTTCATATCACACTGTCGGGCTGGTCATGCCGCCTCTTGTGCCATCTCAGTTGTAAATGGGAAAGTCAGATAACAGAAGACCAGATGGCCTTTGGCGACGTCCTGGGCTGGGTACATGAGAGTACTTGGGAAAGCCAGATAACAGAAGACCTGATGGCCTATGACTATGTTATCTGCAGGGAACAGTCATGATGACCTACATCTCTAACCTATATAGATGGAGAGAAGATAGTAGAGCAGATGGTTCCTTGTTACACCATAATTTTCTTCTCTTATCACCGCAGTTGTTGAATCTTCCGGAGGATTGCACACTATCACAACAATCAGCCGGTCTCCCCATTCTAAACGACTTCGTTGGACCCTACAGTTTCTCTCTTGCAAGGGGGCCAGACCTTCCCATCTCTTAAGACACCTCTGGTGTAGTTCCTCTCTTCCTGCCAGATTATGATTACATCCAGACCAATCACTATGTCCCGTATATGCGTCGATTGATCATCAAACATGTACCCGGCCAACTCTGGAGCTTGTCCAAGTTCTGTTTTTCTATTTTGATGCACTTTTCGTCATTCTTTACTTTACCCAGTATTAGTACCGGCCCCTCCCATGACTTTCCCCTCTCTGTGAGACCTTCCTCTTTTTCTGTTTACTACACCAACATTCGTGGTCTCTCTAGTAACCTCTCCTCACTTGAACACCGTCTGTCTAGTACCTCTCCTAATATCGTACTTCTCTCTGAGTCACGGTTGCCTAGTGATATTCTCACTAGTCCCTTTTTCATATCTAACTTTAATCTCCACTCACGTTTCAGATTCAAACGTGGTGTTTGTGGTTACTCCAACATAAACACACTTGTTGCACGCCTCAAGGACCTTGAATCTCCAAAAGTTCATGTTATGTGGATCAAGGTCTGTCTCCCTATTACCACACTTTTCCTCTGTTTCGCCTTTTGCTCTCCTAATTCAACAAATTTTATATCCTTCTTCGACTATCTAAACTCCTGCCATGAGACTGTGGCATCCTCTCACCCGCAAGCCGAGATCCTCTACCTCGGGGATTTAAACATTCACCATAGGGAATGGTTGAATTCCTCCCATACGGATGGTGGAGGGATCGAAGCCCTCGCGTTCTCCATTTTCAATGATTTAGAGCAAATCATCTCCCACCCTACCCATATACCTGACCGTCATGACTATTTTCCAAATATTCTGGACTTGTTTTTTCCCCTCTAGTCCATCTCGATGTAAATACACAGTCTCGCCCCCAATTCTGAATCATTCTGAAGACGACAAAAGAAGAGGCTAAGGCAGCAACTGGGAGAATGAAGGAGGGAAAATGATGGACTATCATTTGGAGCTTCCCAGAAAGATGGATATGTTGTTGAGTGAATGTTGAGATTACTCAGAGCTTGGAACAGAGAGATCCTAGCAGTGTCGGGAGAGGCCATCGATTGCCAAAATAATCAGAAAAGCAACTAGAGACAATAGACATTATAGAAGAATATCATTGTTCCGTAGCTCTGGTAAGTTCCGTGGGAGAATGTAGGAGAAAATCTTTCAGTTAATGCAGAGGAGGAGCTGGATGGCCATCATGGTGTCTGATCAAACAAGGGAACTAAAGACCTGATTTTCTCCTTCAGGGCAATGATAAATATGAGCTGTGAGTACGTGGAAATTACATGTTTCTGCTGCGTCAGAATACAGCCTTTCTTATGGTGCCTAATATGAAACGCTGAGTCGCCCAGAACGTGGTACTGAACCTAAATTGCTGAGGCTCTCAGACGTTCCTACAGGAGACATAGTACAATGAGATTACAAAGAGCAATAGAAACCTGGTCTACAGTCATGTGTCAGGAGTGTGTGTGTGTGTGTTTGGGGGGGGGTGTTCCTGTGTCTCCATTCCCGTGTGTTCTTTGTGTATGAGGACTCAAGTCAAAGAAGGGGAGATAGTCACATTTGCCCAGCAGATGATACTGCGACAGCAACGAGATCGTGACAAAAATTAACATAGTAATATGGACCGATGTGTTAAGGTTCGAAAGACTCTTAGAGGAGCAAAGAGAATTCGGAAGCGATGACGCTGGCCTGAGAAAGGGAGTATAAACTTAACAGGAGACAGATGGAAATTGAAAAATGTTTAAAGATTATAAGAATTTATATGTATGAAAGTGACGGAAGATGAAAGAAGGGAGGTGAATGTGGAGGTTAAAGGAAGAACTGAAGACTCTTCAACGTTTTTGGAATTATTGTATCCACTGATACAAGACTCGCGTATACCAAGAAGAGTAAAAGTCTGGATGTGCATTATTAATGACCAGTTGGTTCTAGTTTACGGCGTTGGTTCTGGAGGCTTTTAAACATCCAAGACCGAAATGAAAAATGGACTAGTCCTTTGTATAGAGGAATGAGGTCATGTCTGTCGAAGGGGTGTAGGGGGAAGGTACCTGACATAGTTAAACTTATAGGAGTAGAGCCTACGGGAAGACCCTGTAAGAGGTGGCAGGATGGAGTTGCTGGTATTGCCACAGTGAAGGAAAGAACGATGTTGGACATAACAGGGAAAGAAGACCTACCGGATCAGGGAGGTCTGGAGAGGTCTGAGAAGCCCTACATGGGGTCGAGTTACGTGGATACGTATGTGTGAGGAATTGGTGATGACTTTATTGTGTACTTTCCCAAGAGAACTGACCAGCAAGGAAGGGTAGTATGTCCACCCAGGCGGTGCTCATGGCCACGTCCTTGATCCCGTG
>JAYMFT010008223.1:0-17007 GCA_038088735.1 Panulirus argus
CATATATATATATATATATATATATATCTATATATATATATATATATATATATATATATATATTGTGTGTGTGTGTTTCCATATAGCAGAATTACACCCTCCTTACAGAGTACTGCTGTGTCAGTGAGTAATGCTAAAGTCCTCACTTCCCTTGTCACCTGGCCAGGTACGCGACGGCAGCAATGCTCACTCGCCCCTCATAGGCCGCTACTGTTCCTCCAGCCTGGGTGTTGTCTCGCTGAACTCCACCTCCAGCAGTCTCTGGATCCGGTTCCATTCCGACTACTCCGTCAATGGCAGAGGTTTCAAGGCATCTTATTCTGCAGGTAGGTTAGGTTAGGTTTGGTTAGGCTGGGGCTTGGTGCATGGAAAAGGTGTGTCTAAGTAACGACATTCCAGTGACAAGCTTTTCCTTCTTATGTTAACACATTCTCTCCCAAGACTGAAAGGAGAGGAGGATGGTGTGGAACACGTCCACCCCAGACTGACAGAAGACTTAAAAGTGTGACTGACTCTCTCTCCTCCTTCCTCTACTCAGACTGCAACCGCGTCCTTCGTGGGCCACGAGGAGTGATCACCACGCCCAACTACCCGAACCCGTACCCTCACCGCCGCAACTGCACCTGGGTCATCCAAGTGCCTATGGGCAACTCCATCAACGCCTCCTTCAGCGACTTCGTCCTTGAGGATTCGCATGACAGCGAGACTGGCCTTTGCTTGTATGATTACGTCGAGGTGAGTAGTTCGGGTTGTGGATATGCATTCCCCCTCCCTCCCCCACTCCTCCACACACCCCTAAGGCAGGATTGTGCTTATAGTGTCTATCATTTTTACTGGAAATGAGGTTATTGAGGTCTGTTCTACAGTAATTTGCATATATGGTCAATAACTTTAATATCTGGATATTATTCATCTTATCATCTCATTTAGCAGGAAAAAGAGTGATTTTCTTTTGGGTTTAACAAGATGATGATGAGATAAATTTTGGTTTTACATCCATTTTACAAATGAAAATATTATTCAAGATATTTCTTTCGTTGTGTTACACACACATATGTGGACTGATGTCCAAGTCATGAGTAAAATTCTGTCAATAAAAACCATGACCTGTCTGGCGTCAGTTGCGGGAGGGTCAGCAGAGAAACCCCAGCAGGTCTCGCCTGGGCCACTACTGCCGGGAGCTGCCGCAACCTGTCGCTACCTCCACCGCCATGAACATCCTCGAGGTGAACTTCGTCAGTGATGTCTCAGTCGCGGAGAATGGCTTCCGCCTCGAGTGGATTGTTAATGGTCAGTGGAAGAAGAAGAAAAAAAAAAATCTTGTACTCGAGTCAAGTCTGTCATTCTGAAATGATTAGGGAACCTGAGCTCTTCAAAACAGGTCTCCCGTCATTGTAAATCCATCATGTGTTCTCTGAAAGGCCAAGTACATTGTAATTCTCCTTATGGTGTCATAGATGAATAGAAAGATGGATGGCCTATCTTCCTTACCTGTAGGTTTTCATTACTAACCCTAGACGATGCCTTTGGGAATCAGTTGTAAGTCGATGATCTAAGAACCTCCGACTTCACCACAGAAGCTCTGTATACCAGGTTAACTCATGACTCATATTTTTTGTCGAACTCCCTCATGTGTAGCTGGAATCCTCGACTGTCCTTGCAGGGTGCGGTGGCAAGCTAACCAAACCATCGGGTAATATCGTCAGTCCAGGGTACCCGAATCAGTACCCGGTCAACACCGAGTGTGAGTGGCAAATCAGCACAGCTCCTGGGACGAAGGTGCAAATCACAATCCATGACTTTCACATAGAGGCTTCCAGGGGCTGCTACTTCGACGTGCTACGGGTCAGTCTCCTCCTCGTGTTCAAAAACATTTTTCTCTTCCTGTGTTTTATTTAACGTCAGGGTATAAAGAACAGGTTTCTGGTTGATGGGTGGTTTCTGTGAAATGGGAAAGAGTCGTGAAGTTCTCTTCTTTGCTTATTTAATCCACATAGTCTTCTTCTTCGTCCTATAAATTCTACTATACTGCTGTACTACTACGATATTACATGTACTCTTCTACTGCAGCGCATTCTTGTCCTTGAACATGAACTGTTTTTACTAACTTTTTCACATATTTCCATTCACCTGCTGGTGTTAAAGGAAAACATTCAAGGTTACGAAAAACTTTTTTTCCCGGTGTAGTGACGCGAGGCGCCATCGAACACAACATGACGTGTTGACTAAGTAAGACATCATAAATTTTTACCCAACTAAGAAAGGTAACATCATCGCTGCTCACTTTTTCCTGTCTTTTCCATTCAAGAGCATTGTCAAGTGAATCGATGACCAAAGTTAGATTTCGTCTTTTGCCTTGCTAATGACACGAACTCGCCTCCGTGGACCTGTTCTTGCAGAGATCAACCCAGCGGTTGCATAAAGCCGAGCCTGTGACTCCAGAATATGTCAAACCAAGACAGTTATTTTGCACTGAATCCGTTTTTCGCTCTGTTCTCCTCATTCTTTTTGCCGTTGTTCTCATCGACTTTCCGAATACTTTTTAGGGAATACTTTCCGAATCCGCTCATAACTACTTTCTCAACCTCTTTCGCAACCAAACTCCTCCGTCACCTTAAACCCTCCAAAAAAAGTATCTAATCATTCCTAATAACTTTTTGGATGTGTTTCAGAATCGCCCCTCCAAAACCACATTTCCCAACACCATCCATAACTACTTTCTTAACATTTATCTTGCCCGCCCTTGGATCCTCTTTCACAACAACTTTCACCATCCTCCACACTCTCTCTCCCTTCCAAACACCAATAACTTCTCTCATAACAAAAGCCATGGCTCCCCTACTGCCGCTGTCTCAGTACATCACAAACACTATCCCCTCAACCTTTCTCAAGGCCATTTTTCAAACACATTGCATACTCTACATAATCATCATTACCCTATACACAGCCACTCTTTTAAACTCCTCTCGCAACCTCCCTCTCTTAACAGTTTCCACAGTTCCTTCCAGTAAACGCTTTCAAATAAGCTTGCACAGCGTTTTCCAGTATTACTGTCCAGATTCGTTCCTGATATTCACGCCCACTTTCCCCACCGCTTTTCTAGTATGTTCCAGCACGCTTTCCCAAATACGCTTCATGCAGTAATTTTTAGGCATTTCTCCCTGGCGCTTTCCATTCCATTTTTGGCTTAAACGCTTCTAAAATAAGTCTGGTCATCAACACTAGTATGACTCGCCCCACAGTCCATGACACTTGCCTAACATCTTCCTCAACAATTTCCTTCACCTTAAATCTTTCGCGGTTCTTTGCAGATGTCTTCCATCCTGCTCTTTTTTTGTCTCTCTCTCTCCTTCATCTTAATATACTTTTCTACATCATCCACAGAACTCTCCAAACATCCTAGCAATCTCTACACACACACACACACACTCTCTCTCGCCATTGCCTCAGAAGTTTTCCAACATCCTAACACGCCTCTCGACCATCTTCTTCCACAGCATTTCCCAAACATCCTCCGAACACTTGCCTACCGCCATCGACGTAAGTGATCACATCATCATCAGCCTGTTGATATCGATGGTTCCTTCTTCCTTCTGCAGGTGTACGCCGGCGAGGATAACACGTCGCCCCTCCTGACGTCGTTGTGCCACCAGCAGTCGCGGCCCGTCGTGGTCACCTCGCAGGGCAACAACGCCCTCATCACCTTCTACAGCGACGTGAACCTCAGGGGCAAAGGCTTCAATATCTCCTATAGCAGCCTTCAGGGGGGTTAGTCCTCTGTCTGATACTTTCTTGCTAATCTCTAGATCAGTGGGGAGGAATAGAAAACTTACAACACATATCTCGTATGACTTAGTCTACAGGGGCGTCTACCAGGGCCTGAAGGAAAAGAAATATTTAACAAGTGTGCCCACAGCTCCAAAACTTATGCTTTTGGTAACTAGGTGTCCATTAACCATGCCAACAGCTTCAAGACTTAAGCTTATAAGTGACTAGGTGTTTGTTGTCAGATGTATTCGCAAGGTCAAGGGAGAACGGACTTCTGTCTAAGAAACACAGAATGCCCCGAGCAGGTCGGTATCATCACGAGACAGACTTAGACACTGAACCGGGTGTATTCACAGGTTGTGGTGGGCTGTTCACGGCGCCACACGGCTCCATCCACTCCCCGAACTACCCGCACCTCTACGACCCCCACTCCGACTGCGTCTGGACCATCAGGGTCAACCCACAACACGTCGTCGAGCTGAACTTCACGGACTTCGATGTGGAGCCCAGCACCAACTGCTCCTATGACTATCTATCGGTGAGTTCTTTTCTTTTTCTCTAGTTTCTTTCAGCTTAAAATGAAGAAAATAATATATCTATGAAAGTCTAATAAAATCTTTCCTTCGCAGCAAAAGATGATAGTCTTAAAGCAGTCACTGCCCACACACTTAATGCTAAGCCTTTATTTTTGGACTGACATTTCAATCTCTCACAGTCTTCACGTAGCATAACAATGTCACTGAAGGTGTATTGACTACACCTCTGCTCTTGTTCGTTCTCCATATAATGACCCCCTCTCCCTCTCTCTCTCCCTCTCTCTCTCTTTCTCTTTCTCTCTCTCTCTCACTCCCTCTCTCTCTCTCTCTCTCCCCTGGAATGGTCCTGGTGCAGGTCTTCGACGGGGCGGACGAGAACGCCCCGTTGCTGCTGCAACACTGCGGTGCCTCCATGCCGAGCCCTACCCTGCTACGCTCCTCGACCAACGTCCTCACCGTTAGACTGAAAGCCGACGGCTCCCTGGGCGGTAGAGGTTTCTCTGCTGACTATTCCTTGGTGAGTTCCCAGTGTACAAAGGATCAGACATTCACCCGCATGAATGAAGGGCACAGTTGTACCACGTGTGACCTGTTATGTTGCGAACTCCCTCCTCACATCCTTCAGTCCTCAGGATGTCACATCAGACGCAGTTCGTCCTGGTCATCTCATGTCATCCTTACCACGGTGGGGCGTTTCTAAGCATTGATTTGTCATCCAGTCAAACACTCTTGCATGACAGTCTGACTTACTTCTAAAATCCTCCACCAAAGTCACCACCTCATGCTTGACTGTTCATATAAATCTTTTTGTGAAGAATTATCCAAAGTAGCGTATGTGTTCACGAGGACAGCCATGCGAGGCCGTCTCCCTTGACGCTACTTGAGGAATTCCCACGTCCGTTCTTTCCATTGTAATGTTCCTCCGTGTTTCATCAACGCAAAGTTTTGTTCTTTTGACCAAAGGCTTCCATTTTCTACGTTCTTGTAGACAAGTCTGTATATGTTTTCCATTTCCTATGTTCTTGGAGTCATGTCTGTATTCATCTTCACGATACTTTACGTTTAGTGACATAAACAGACCCTCTGTAGTAGCTGGGGACTATATCTCGCTTTCGCTTGTAAGAAAAAACAGCTCATGGGGTCTCTTCGCTGTAAATATTCTTCGACTGTTTATGATAAATAATGGCATTGCAAATTAATGTTTAATGATGCTTCCTATCCAGGATGATGCTTTAACTCGCCGTATATATCACAACTGGTAATTAGTACTATACGAACCTTGTATAGCTAGTACAAAATTCTGAGCTAGTAAGGAAAAGTTTGCTAGTATAGCTCGTAAATGATTATTGCTATCGTAGCTAGTTCCATGCCCAGTCCAGGGCTAGCAAAGAGTGCATAGTTAGTGGCCACTTTATGGCTATTAGGTAATATGAAGTAGGATTTTCACCTACTAGGATCATTTAAAATCTACACAAGTAGATAATGACTGTGTATTGCAAGACTGCGCCCAGCATAAACCAAGGTAAACGTAAAGGATCTGCGTGATGTATAGTAAGCGTTGCTGACCGTGATGCACTGTGGAGTCGAGCACAGTCGGTCCACAATCAATCCAGCTGTTCATCCTCCACTAGGATTTTTTTTGTTTTTGATTGATAATCTGGGTACCTGGATTAGGCTAGGGGTAATATATATATATATATATATATATATATATATATATATATATATATATATATATCATTAATGAGATGGCCTTGAATAAGGCACTGAAATTAGCCAGTGCCGTCTCAGCTAACATGAAAAAGAGTTGATAAAAGATTTTTGTCTCTGATATATGGAGCATAAAAAATGCATTTCTTGTCGCAGATAGTTACGTCCAGTCAGCCATATTAAAACTGATCATAGCATCCTCTCTAGCGCAGCTTAGGCCACCACACAAAATATCCTCATCAGGAAGTATACTGGTCAAATAGTACTCACAGCATCTTACACAGAAAACCTACTTCACAAATTTGCCTTCTGAACTACCTTACCAATGTCTTGTTTCGTAAGTTATTTTAATCATAAGGTTACTGTTGAAATCATAATGTAGTGAAGGAAGTAGCCGTTGAGTGACGGGCGAGAGAATAAACTGTATCTCGCTACTGACTTAGGGTTGTGGAGCGACCCTGCCAGTGACCCTCGAGGATAGCGGGGAGCTGGTCTCTACTCACTACCCGAATTTCTACATCCTCGGCCTCAACTGCTCCTGGCATCTCGACGCTCCTTCAGGTCAGTCTCCTCGCTAAGGGCGTTCACGATCCTTCGTTCTCACCTAGTGTGTAAGACCCGCTTCTCGCCATTGATATGAGCGTATGATACGAGCGTCTTATTTCGCTATGAGAATTTGTTTCCAAACGTTGGTGGGAGACGGGTGCTCGTAACACAGGTGTAACACAGGTGGTGAGAGGCGAGGTGGTTGTAACACAGGGGGTAGGGTGGGAGACGGGTGCTCGTAAAACTGGTGTCGCAAGGGTGGTGAGAGACGGGACAGTTGTTGTACACATGGTGACAGGTTGTTAAAGGACGGTTTGGCCGTACCACCGTCGTAACGCAAGGAGGTGAGCGACACATTGCTCGTAAACACAGGTGCTGAGAGGTGGAGTAATGGAGTCATGGTAACGCAGGCAGTAAGCAAAAGGAGTAATGGTAATACAGGCATTTAGTGGTGGATTAATGGTAACATATGCAATGACCAGTGAAGTAATGGTAACACAGGTGGTGCTAAGTGGAGTTGTGGTAAAACAGGGAGATGCAGTGGCAGCATCACAGATGTTGAGGGGGAAAGCGTATTAGTGACACAGACGGTGAGGGCGGGAGGCACTGGTTACACAAGTGGTTAAGGGAGGAGTGGTCATGCCTACACAGATGGTGTGTGTGTTGTTTGGGGGTACACGGGTGACCCATTTGACGACGGAATGACACAAATATGTTCCTTGTTTTCGACAGGTTACCGGATCCACCTGCATGTGGTTCACCTCGACATACACTCGACCTACAACGAGAATACCAACTGCACGTATGGGCATTTGACGGTAAGTCGTCGTCGCTAGCGTTTTCATTGCTATCTTTCTCTCTTATCTTGCCACCTTCACTCGCATTTCAACAGTCATTCTAAAATGAAACATCCTACGTTACGATTGATGCCAGCTTAGCTATTTCAGCAACACTTTGTCTTCAAAAGATCAAGACTAATGTATTGCAAACTGTGTACATTCAGGGATGATTGAAAGCTAAAAATAAATTTGAAAAAATAGTGATTCATTTTTAGAGTTGGGTGTCTTTATTCCACTTCTCAAATGGGACAATCCGTCGCATATGTGGCCAGGAACTAAAATAGTGTGTTACCTCTATTATTTTTCCTATCTGGAAAACTAATTATTTTTTTCTCTCTTCTCTGAGCTAAGATTCGAGACGGAGGGCAGCTGGACTCCCCAGCAATGGGAGTCTACTGTGGGGAGGCCCCGCCTCGCACCATCTTCTCATCCTCTGAACACCTGACCATCACTTTATACAGTAGTTTTGGCATGTCTACCAACTTTAGGTAAGAGTCACTCTGTTGGCCTCTTTCTGAATCGCCTCGAGATATATTCTGAGTGAACGATTCATTTTCTTTTTGCCATAATTGCAGTGTCTTTTGACTCGACGTGAATAGATTATGCGAGCCATAATCATAGGCCAGTTATTCGTCGTCTCAAATGAGCATCCTGGACGTATTCATGAGTATGGTTATTCATCATGACAATGGGGCAAAACCGGATGTGTAGTAAGCATGTTCACAGAAGACCTCTTAAAGGCCTGTGACAAGGTTGTTAGCTCAAAGGATAGGATCATATTTACTATATCTTTCGAGTTATTGGTAACTTGTCCACTGCTATTGATAACCTATCGAGTGTGTGTAAGAAATGGCATCAATATACTCGGCTTTAGGTACGTTCTATGTCCCGGGCTCGACTTTAGCCTCTGCTCGTCTGTGTCCCGACCCCAACTGAAGACTGTGCCCGTCTTTAGTAGGACCGGATATCAAGCTTAGTCTGCAAACGATGACTGGTTCTATGACGTATATCCCGACCCACCAGGACATTGTAATCGGCTCTAGCTATACCATCTGCCTTACCCCAGGTATATACATTGTGCGACGGCTCAAGCCAAGGCTGTCTGTCACACCAAAGCTATTTATTTACCTTGCCGAGTGCTCTTGTCTGACCTGCGCCATCTTTTGCTTTTCCTTAGGGCCACGTATAGCGTGATGACCTCAACGTGCGGGGGCGACCTGACCTCGGTGGCGGGAGAGCTGGCCAGCCCAAACTACCCAGAGCCTTACCCAACCGAGGCGGACTGTGAGTGGACCATCGTCGCTGGATCAGGTAGGCCGCTGATCGCTCACTCTTTCTCACCAAGAATGCCCTTAGGATATTTGTTTGTATGTGGTTAGTATTTGTGTGTTGACGGGGAGAGAGAGTCTTAACACTTCTGCCTCCCCGTCTGAGACTCAGCCTTGTGTAGATGTATCTTGTCTTTACTCCCGTGTCTGATTGCACATACACACACACACATATACACCCCGTGCCTAAACCTGGTACCCCATTTTTATCGACCAGCCCCAAGGAAATGATGAACACCCGGGTCGAGTGTAGGCCGACTGCCTCTCCCAGGATTCAAACCCATGTGGGTCCTACCCCAGGCGAGCCCGTTAATATTCATTGGTCAGCAATGCTATCCACTGAACCACAGAGGCTCGTATATATATTCGTGTGTATGTGTGTGTGTGTGTGTGCGGGCAACGGAATTTGGCGTCTTTCAATTGCCATCCACTTAAATATGCTTTGTAAGTTGAGACTCTAATAATGGATCCTCGCTTGGAAACAATCCAGCTGTTTTGAATACTAAACGGAATTGTTAAATTCCGACCCTAAGGGAGATGCGTTCCTCGTATCTCCTCTGACACCCTGAGGCCTCGTATGATTCCCTCTCCCTCCAACAGGCAACCGGATACAGCTGAACTTCGAGGAGTTCGACCTCGAGAGCTCCGACAACTGCAACCTGGACTACGTGGAGGTGCACGAGAGGGACCCCACCGGACGCCTGCTCCTCCACAACTGCTCCTCGCTGAACGACCCCCTGCCGTCGGCCATCATCGCCCACCACTCCCTGTGGCTCAGGTTCCGCTCCGACGACTCGAGTTCTGCTGGCCGGGGATTCCTGGCCTCTTACAGCCTTTGTAAGTGTCTCGGAAATGGACGGGAAAGGAATATTCAAGGCATATTTACATATCTATCTACCTCTATTTATCTATCTATATATATATATCGAAGATAGAAAAATATAGTAGATCTGTGCTTATACATGCTATAGAAGTGTAGCGTGAGGAAGGTGAGTGTAAATTTGCGAGAAATAGTAATGAGTGGTGGGATGAGGAAGTTTAGGGGTTTGTGAGGGAGAAAAGAGATTTGTACGGGTGTTACCTGCAGGGAAGGAGCACGAGTGCTTGAGAGGTGTACAAGTGGAAGCAGCTGGAGGTCAAAAGGAAGTAGTTGGAAGAAGAGGGCGAATGCGAGTTATGTTGAAAGTATGAGCAAACTTGAGGAAGAGAATTATTAGGGACGTGTTAAATAGTATGAGGAGAGCAAGAGAACGAACTTAAGCGTCAGCAAAGGAGCCAAATGTGTAAGTGTTAACAGGTAAAAATTGAATAGGTGGAGTGAGCATTTAGAAGAGCTGTTGAATGTGTTACAATGGTGGCAGATGTGGGGTTGACGAGGGCGTGGAAGTATGCGAAGTGAGAGAGAGTGAGCTGAGATGCTAAAGTTTATATACATAACCAAATGTAGTGTGCACTCAGTGTACTCAACACTTACCTTCCTTGCAGTGTTTGGGAGCGAGATCTATGGGACATTCGGAGAGGTGGTGTCCCCAATGTATCCGATTAGGTTCACGAGGAACGAGGATGTGACGTGGCTCATCACGGTGCCGAGAGGACAATACGTCTCCATTCAGATCCTTGACTTGGATATTTCGGGGAATCCCTTCGGTGACAACTGCTTAACTTCGCTAACGGTAAGTTGTTCGTCTTGTACGATACATTGTTTTTTTGCAGCCTTCCTTTGTAAATCTTCCTGCGACTAGGGCAAGCCCACTACAGCTAGTTAATTGCAGTGATCATGTCCATAAGATTTAAGGTATATTACTGAGGGTTTCGGCTCGGTTCTGTAAGAGAGAAGGGAGGAAAATTCTGTTGTTAAGTCTGGTTAGGTAGTTTTCATTGAAGTCCTTATCAACATGACTTACGCGGGAAGCACAACCTTTACTCTGTCCAGAAGACTTATCCTAACCCTACTACAAGATGGTTTGGGGAAACCTAGAGGCGTAACACTATCCCTCATGTGCGAAACATTTGTTATATCTACAAAGATACTACGCCGTGAACAAGACACAGATTCCTACACATCGCCCAAGCACTGATTATCAAGGAACAATAAATTAACAGCCAGAGCACGAGCCAAAACATGATACTACAACTATATGCTCCATCACCGCGTTACAGCCAATGAGCACGCAGCGCTACGCGCACGACCGCCTACAGGTATGAGGTACCGTCACACGGTTACCCGCAATCATTCTCACCTGCTACACTGCCCTTTACACACGCTCCTGAAGATGATTTGATGGATTCAGATTGAGCTTCAAGACAACCCTTGGAAGCATCTTATACAACCTCCTCAGCCAGTATAAAAAGAGATACTAGACAACTTGAAAGATTCAGAAAAGAATTGATTATACAGTCGGTTATCTTGTCCCATAGGTCCCTACTATCTTTATGAAATTCTTGCAGCATCCATAAAGTGTAGTGATGCTGTGTGTGTGTGTTTCCATGGGGGCAGAACGCGGGACATCTGAGCAGTAAGTCGTCGGTGTCTTCACTGTGGGAGCTGCATCTCTGGCATGAAGGGGTCCCGGGAAGTGTCGAATCGGTATCTGTAGTACTGCAGGGATGGGTGAAGTCCAGAGCGTAGACAGGGTGGCATGTTTCGTGTTCCTTGGGGGAAAGTGTGGTTTCTGATAGATGTTATGTGTCTTGTGGGATGGTGTTTAAGACCGAGTTGGGAGGGCGGTTGTTTTGTGCATGACGGGTCATTGCTGCGGGTGTGTTTTGCTTGTGATATATTCGCTGGGCAGTTGGGGGAAGTCTGTAAGACGAGGCTGCTGAAGTGTAACGCATGGGTAGTCAGTTCATCATTTCTACTTGGGCTTTAGTGGTTAATCATGGAGTGGTTTGGGCAGGATTGGGGTCAGGTGACGTCGCACAGGACTGAGTGCCGAGTATGTTGAAGTGGTAGGATCTTTGTCCCATTGTGTAAGGATTTGTGGGTTGCTAAGCAGCCGGTGATTGTTCTGAGTGTTCTGTTACGCATGGTTCGCTGTTTTGTTGTGCTTCCTTTTGAGAATGAGGAACGCCAAACAAGTGAGGCATGCTTTAGAGCGGAGCAGATGAAATGTTTAGACAGGATTTTAAGGGATCCTTTTTCTTGTCCAAATATCTGTGGGATGCGAGTTTGTGTGTTGCTCTTGGGCCGACGTTATTGGTGTGGGGAGTGAGTGAAAGTCGTGTGTGTGTCGCTTGTAAAGCGTAGAATGGCAGGCGTTTTGTTCAGCGAGAGAAAGACAGTCCATTCAAGGTTACTGGAGGGTTATGAACTGGATACGCGCCTGTCTGGGGTTAAAAGGAGTGACTGGAGATGTCTATGGAGATGCAGGCATTCTGTTCAGGGTGAGCCACTGTTCCAGTTGTGCTATATGTATGTATGTATGTCAAGCATTTGTGTTTCTGGGAGATCCCAAACCTCTCAGCATAATTGATGTTTTTCATTTTCAGTTTTACGACGGAGGCTCCTCTGAATACTCGCCAGCGATAGAGAGTCTCTGCGGGCACGTGCCGCCGCCTGAACCGCTGGTGTCGTCTGGCCGCACAGTCCTCGTCGTCTTTCACGCCACCGTGTACACTTACTCCGGCTCCAAGTTCCGATTCCAGTTTGAGGCCGTCGACACCACAGGAACTCCTGGCCAGACGCAGCGTGGTATGATGTAACATGAAACAACCTATGTTTATAATGGAAACTTAGAAAATGAAAAACATTTCTTGAAACCTTTTGGATGCCCAGCTGCCTTCTGATTCAGCTCTTGCATGAACTTTTCCCTGGACCAGTAGTGTTTCGCCCGCTGGGAAACCTCCAGCTCTATACAGTGCTATGCCCCCTTCTGTTAAGCCGTAATCTCCTCAATCTTGCTTTCATGTAGAAACTGCTCTTGGAATGATTATATGTATATGCCTTCTACCCGCAGCCTACAGGAAGCTTGCCGCTACCACCTGGTGGGACCACAGATCTGGGAGTATGGCGATATTGTGCGTATATCTGGCTGATGTGAGTGCAGGAGTGTTAAGGAGTCAGGATTCAGTGTTTTCAGTGCGAAAGTTGCATCGTAGGCATGATGGACCCCACGACATGTTGAACATGTGTATATAGAGTCGTAGAGATGGATGGTTATCCAGAGCGCAGTGGCATTGGAGAAAGTGTCACACGTTCATGCCTGGGGAGTTAAGTTTCAGATGGGTGTATACGTCTGGCGGGGCAAATTCTAAGCCTGGGTGGGAAGGGTGGTTTTCAGATGTTTGTCTAATCATTACTCAGTGTATGTGTTTAGTTAGTGTCACATTTGCTGGGGCAAGGCTAGGAGGGGGGACGGAGGGGATCTGATGATACAGATTGTTGACGTGGGAAGCAGGGGTAGTTTTGTCGTTTCTGCTCATTAGCTTGTAGTTGGTTATGGTGTGTTTTGCGAAGAACTGCATTCCAAGCATTTTCAAGCGAGACTAAATTGGAAATATTTTTGTTTTATTGTTTAGGTCTCGAGTTTTTAACTTTTGCAAGGCAACCAATGATTGTTCTGAGGGACTTGTTAAATGCACCTTGCAATTTTGTTATGTTTGCCTATGACAAGGTAGGCTGCACAGGCGGGTGAAGCGTAGTTCAGAATGGAGCGGATGAACTTTTTCATAAGGCATGTTTCATTATAAAGAAATGATGGTATAATGAACCTTCTTTTCCAGGCGCCAACAGCTGCTCCTTCCAGCTAAATCTTAATAGCACCACTACCACTCTCAACAACCCTGGGTACCCAGGCTACGCCAACAATCTCGACTGCGAGTGGATCGCGCAGGCGCCGCCCCACGAAAGAGTGATGTTGTTCGCGGTCTTTGAGCTTGAGGAGAGCTCCGAGTGCAGCTATGATCGCATCATGATCTACGACGGTGAGATTTGGGGACCATAAGAGCCTAATGACAGTTGGGGTTTGGCTTCTCCAGGATACGAGAGGACTACCTTGTTTACGACACTCATCGGCTGTGAGAAGACTGTTAGATGCCCTGTGTATTTCCTCTTCCCATTTTTGACTTCATGTCACGAAGCTCTGCTCTCTCCCCAACCACGCGTTGAGTTCCTCTGTGTAAGATATTTCCATGTACGCCGCTGGGGCTGATTAGGTTCTAACCGAGGCGTTCCTTGTGGGGCGGAGGCTTATCCCTTTCCTTCACCGCCTCCTTACGGTTTGGAACAATTGATCAAACACCCTACCGGATTTCCCGATGCTCACGACCGGTCCTCTGACACATTTGACCCCTTTTCATTTTATTTTTGAACTCTCCCACGGTTCGTACACCATTTCTATGCTCCTATGGTCCTCTGATCATGATCTTATTTCTGTCAGCTCTAATTGGGCTCTATCGTCCTATATCCCCTCCACCCACCACCACCACCACCACTCGAAACACCAACTCTGGCACTTGGGAGAGTTCAAAGGATATTCCTACACAGCTTTTCCATTAATTTTTCTTGGGTTGGGTACTGCTTCGGGATGCCTCTCGTTGTGCTGAACGCATAGCAGAGATTATCCAGGCTGGGATAGGGTCCTACATCCCATCTTCTAAATGTTTTTCTCCTCAACAATGGTTTAATTACTCCTGCTCTTATGCCTGTCGCATCAAGGACGGTGTGTACGTGATCACGTCATTCTTCCCTTTGAAACCCACTTCGATTTCATTTCTGTACGGAATCATTGCGTGGCTGTTTTACGAGGAGCCAATCGCACTTTCATAAAAAAAGATGAAAGCGTGCTGATTTGACTTCTATTAACCATTCTTTTCCGTCCTAACAGCATCTGTAATCCAACGTTTCCCTCTCTCCCGACCTGATAAATCTATTCCTCCCTCCAGCTGACAAAGCCGCTCTCTTTGATACTAATTTATTCTAATTCACCTTTTAACGACTGAGCTTCTAATCCCTCACACCACGCAACCCTCCCTCTGAGCCTATGTCATCTCCTTATAAACTCCTCGCGCAGGGTCCTCCAGGCACCCTCCCAGCTCTAGGCGAAGAAGGCGTATAGTTCAGGTGGCATGCCTCCTCGAGCTGCAGGAGAGTATGTCTTTGGTTTTGCACCAATCCTTGCTCGCCTATATCGCCTCTGGTGAACCCCATCCCTGAGAAAGGAGACCGATCCAACCATTCCAAATGCCGTTCTATTGCTCTCACTTCTACTGTCTCCAAAGTCTTTGAAACTCTCCTTAACTCTCATTATCTCAAACGCGAAGAATCCCATTTGCTTCTTCTTAGATCATCAATATAAATTTCTCAATGCAAGGTCTACTGGGGGTCTTCTGTCCTATGAGACTCACTCACCTCTGAGTCCTCCTCTCTCAGGGATTTTGGTGAACCTTTTGTCGAAGCCCTCGACATCTCCAAAGCATGTGACAGGGTGTGGCATAAATCTTTGCTTTCTAAATTCCCTTCCTTAGATCTCTTCGCCTCTCTCTGTTCTCTAATGAATAGTTTCCTCTTAAGCCGTTCCATCACAGTAGTCGTCGATGGAGCGACTTCTCGCTGCTCCTATCCTACCAATGTTGGTGCCCCTTAGGGTCCTGCCTTTTCACCTACTCTCTTTCTTTTCTCTGTAAATGATCCTCTCTCTTACTACATCTAGCCCTACTCACTCTTATTCTGATGATTCCACTTTACGTACTTCAACTCGTTTCCTCTCCTCCCTCCTCCTCCTCCTCCTCCCTTTAACACTCGTTCTGTGTCTCGTAATGATCACATTTCCCCCTCTTAAGTCAGACCTCTGCAGCATATCTGAGTGGGGGAAGCGGTAATCTTGTAAAATTTCTAATAATCCTACAACGTAACTTCTCCCTGTATCTCCATTAATAGTTTTTCTCCTTCTTTGTTCAGTTTTAAAACGCCACAGTTCAACCTGTAGTAACGTCAACATGCTGGGCGTGACCACATCCTCCACTCTGTCTTGGAAACACCCTTACAATCAGTATGACAAAGTCTGCTTGCCAAAAGCCTGCAGCGTTGAATGGGTGCCGTAATTACTGTTTCTTGTGAGCAGCTGCTTCACATGTACAGAGGGATTCATTCTTCCAAATATAGAATACCGCTCATACAAGCAGAGTCGAACCGAGCCACGCAATGAGAAGACCTAAGTAGTAGAGTTAAAGCATTGTGACTCACTGAGACAAATCACACGAGTAGAGCTGTGAAGCCTTGCGGTTTACGGAGACAACCTAACAATTCGAGTTAAGCCTATTAACTCGCTGAGAAAAACGGTAAGAGTTGAAGCTAGCCACTCATTGAAACGACCTAACAAGTAGAGTTAAGACTTAAGCCTCACTGTGACAACATAACAGGTACAGCCACACTTAACTACCTTCGTCCCTCTGAAGTCGACGGGTGTATTTTGGCAGGTGTGGAAGGGACGAGGAACTGGGACCTAAATCAGACACTCTGTCTTCGCAGTCAGCAGCGCCAGCTCCTCATCTCCAGCGGCAGGTTCCTTAAGATACGTTTCGTCACGGATTCCTCCGTCACCAAGAATGGATTTACTATTTACTTGCGTTCAGGTAAGTATCCTATATCTTTTACAACTCACGGTTTTCGGTCAGCTAGATGTCATAAGGTGGTTATTTTTTTTGCAAGGCTTTAAGGCAACTGGGAATGAGATGACGGTAGTGTAGGGAAAGATATATTTGTATATGGCACATAATTGAAGTTAAAGGTCATTATATTTCTCCTAGATTTGATCAATTTTATTACTGTTCTTTTATGACTGTTTAACATCTCATAAGATTTGAGGCTTATATACCATATTATAAACAGCAGTCATACATCGCGTCAGGGTTGAGTCTGAAGTCAGACATCATCACTACCAGACATCATCACTTCCAGACATCTCAGACATCATCACTACCCTGTCGTAACACGATATGGACGTTTGATAACTCCCTGTCAATTCCAGTTTGATGAATGAGAATACTTTGTACCCTAACTATTCCTTCCCTTTGTTGCACTAATTTAACCAGTGCATCGACGACACAGCCGATTCAGAAAGAGTTCACTTTCAGCATTTGCTATGTAATGACCATAATTTTCGTGGTATTTTGCCAAACACCTGAGTGTCTCTAACAGGAAGTAGCCAGAGGAGAGCAGAGAAAGAGAAAGTATATATATATATATATATATATATATATATATATGGTGCATATGTGTGCATGTATGTATATATATGTGTATGCGGGGGGATGGGTTTTTCTTCGTCTGTTTCCTAGCGC
>JAYMFT010008234.1:0-17005 GCA_038088735.1 Panulirus argus
TATATATATATATATATATATATATATATATATATATATATATATATATAGTGCGGTGTTTCCACCGATTTGAAATACCAAAAGAGGGGAAGGAAGAGACCTTCCTATCCGTGCGGCATTAAAATTGTACGGTAATGATGTGCCAGTTAGTGTCTGCTTGGCTGTTAATCGCTCCAACCATGTCCACAGTTGGACGCCTCCAGATCTATTATCTGTGTTGCCGGTCTCGTTACCGGCAGGGTAGGCTGGTAAGGCAGACACGACCTGGTACAGTCACGTACTTGGAATGGTGATGACTTTGCCCAAGAGGAAGCATTACCGCTTTACTTCAACAATTATCGGTTTAGCTGTACTTTTTGGTGCTATTGTGTTTGTCGACGTTGAGGTATTAGTAACAGCGTTCGGGTGTCGCGTCTCTTGTTTACTTCTAAGAGGTGATACAGTGTTGACCTAGTCCAACCGAACACAGTCTCCGTTACTTGTTATGTGAAAGACATTTGAGACTAAAGAACAGTTCCAGGAACCTGTTTAAGAACAGCAGTTGTATATAGACTTCGTGGCTATGACAAATGACTACAAAAACAACCCACCTTAGTACGTGCAGGATTAAAGGTCTTCCTAGAGCTAAAAAGAAATTAGTTATAAAACCCAACTGGTGTATGGTAACAAGGTCAGACCATTTGGTGTGTAAGAGTGATTTTTAAGCTTTCCTGAGCCATAGGGACGACCATAACTCCGGCGCGAGGATATGGGAAATGGTTCAAGCTCTTGAGAGAACATTTGAAATGCCATTTCCCCGCTCCGTCTTTTTGTTTTTTCCTTATGTCTTAAGGGTGTTCTTCAGTCAGTTTATATGCCAATGATTATCAGGCCAGGAGGAGACATGTGGCTATTGTGTTACGGTGATTTAGATTCTGTGAACCTCTTGCACTGAGTCATTTGATCGCTGTGTTATCTGTGAGTCTTATGAACTTTATGCTTTGTGTAAATCGCAGAAGCCTTGGCAATTCAAAGGTGAGCCATTTTGATAACTGTTTCTTTCCCTACGCTTCGAAGCTTTGGAGCTCTCTACCCTCTCATGTCTTTCCCAGTAACTATGACCTGGCACATTTTAAAAGACAGGTTTTTCAGTCCTTTCAAAATTCGTAAATACTTTCCCATGTCTCCTCTTTTTCCCGTTCATAAACCCCTTTGTATTTCAAGTAAGGCCCGGCCTCCGTGACTGGAGCCTCCAAAGTAAAGAAAAAGAAAAAAGTTCCGAAGCTTTTCAGTATTGTAAGTCTTGTCCCTGAAGACCTTTGCGAATTTTGTAGGCCTTGGATGTTAGTTACTCAATAATGGTAGGCATTCTTGTGCATACTGAGCAGTGGTACACGTTCTCAGTAGGATGTTATTTCCAAATATAGGTTGGGAACCATACCCTCTAAGATTTTCTAGGTATAGATGAGGATATACCTCTCCCGTCTACGCTCCAAGAAGTAATGCATCAATGATTTCTGTCGTTCCCGTTAATTTAGTTCCCTTACTACATTGATATGAGCTGTGGAAGATCTTTGGACACTAAATCCGGAGTATTGCTCGCTTTGTAGGGTGATGTTAGAACGCAACAATGTTCAGTTCGTGAAAGAATTAGCACCTTGAATGATATAGTTATTGTTTTTTTTTGTCTTGTCATGAAGGTCAGCAGGATCCAGTCTGCCATCCTTCTGCATGAGGCATCCATTGTTTTTTTTTTTTTTATGTTCGTTGAAGGTTACGTCGCTAGACATTAGTAGTCTAAGGTCTTTCACATTATTCATCTGGTTTATGAAAGGGTCTGTGTCTGTCCGGTACTCTGTGTTGCTTTTGATTTCTTCGTTTCTCCCCATGTTGTTCTCGGTTTCCCAGTTAACTTCGTTTATGTCACTTTGTAACCTTTCGGCATCATCTGCTAATGTGATTTTCATTCTTGTTCTTGGATCGTCTACAGAAGGTGATATGGTAATGTATCTTGTGTTTGCGTCAAGATCAGATTTGAATTTGAAGAACAGAAAGGGTGCAAGTACAGTTCCTTGGGGGACAAAACTTTCTTCTGTGGAAGCACTGAAGATGGCATGGTTTACAACATCGTGTTGTGATCTGTTAGTTAGAAAGTTGTATATCCATCTCCCAGTTTTTCCGGTTATTCCCGTTTTTCGCATTTTATGTGTTTTGAGACCATGGTCACATTTGTCAAATACTTCTGCAAAGTCTGTATAAATACCGTCAGCTTAGTACACTCATCAACCATCTTACATACACCAAGCATGGTACTCACACCCTACATGGTACACACACCCCACATGGTACACCCCAACATGGTACCCCCCACCCCTCACATAGAACACATACCCAACGCAGGAAATGGACAGATCATGACACACCAGCCTTTACAGAGGTCCCGTACAGGTGGCCTGCTGTCTCTCAACAGTAAACGTAGTCCACATACGTTGTAGGATCGAGTGTATTCTCGTGTTCGTAAACAATCATGTAGACGAGAAGAGCTTTCTCTGTATAATCCAGGGCATTACTCCGTCAAAGGACTGCTCGCAAAAAACTACCCAGACTTAAACGGAGATAGTAACGTGCCCTCAGAAGGCCCATGTCCGCACCACCCGCTCCCCAGACTGAGCAAACTCACGAACATCCTTGCTCAAGCCCATACGAGTAAGAAAGCTCCCAGATCTCTCGGACGTAAGCGAATGTAGTGCGACGCAAACTGAAATTCAGACCAGCTTCTTCCATGGTAGGATGCCAGCGTTGCCAGTATAGTTTTCTTGCAGGGTTGCATAGGTCAGCCAGCCTTAATCTTATAATCTATAAAGTAGATATGTTGGAAAAGATAACTCACTATTATTTTTTTTTGTCTTTTTTTAAGGGAAATTTTCCATGTTACATAAAGAATTCATGCAAGAACTCCCCAAAGCGTGGAGGAGTGGAAGCGAGATTATGATGTCAAAGTAGGGAGGGGACTTACCTTGCCCCAGGCCATCCATTCGAATGGAGAAAACGAGACCGAAAATCAAAACGAGACCGAAAATCAAGGGAGAACAGTTCTGTCCTTGGCGTAGAGGAACCCTGGAATGCCAGTAGGGAGAGAAGTCCACAGAAATGACTGACACCACAGACGAGGGACGCGGTTTGCTGTTGTGTTTCAAGACGAGAGACTGGAATATGGAAATGAACTGGAAATAGATTAACGATATGAAGGTAGAACTGACCCACAGCGCCAGGGAAAAGAGGTCCCAGTGGCAACTTGGGAAAATGGAAAATTCCATTCCAGCGTGATGGCACGACCCTTGAGCACGATGATAGACAGTCCCTTGTTTATGATGGCATAGCCTTTGCCGTGATTCTTCATGGTCAGGTCAAAGGCCAGGCCGTCATACCAAAGGGTATATTGTGCTCAGTGTTCATACCGTCGTTTTCAGGGGTGTAAATAATGAAACTAAACAACAGGAGACAGGTAGATGTTGGTTTCATGCAGACAGAAAGTATGTTCTGTACCTCTGGATTTATCAAAGTGAGGACTGTATTTTTTCGGGCTTCCAATTTTTCAAAATCAACTGAAATTGGGAGAATATAGTGTGTGCAATGTCAGTTGCTTCAGCTAATCAACTTTATGGTTATCTTTGCTGCAGGTTAAGCACTGCAGTACCAACAGCTGCCTGTCTCACTACAGACAAGTCCAGCGCACCGCAACAGAGGAAACACCGATACGGAGACTCTAGGTGGAAACCAAAACACACACACGACGGTTTCAATACGTCCGACTCTTGAGAAAAGTCCCACTTCCAAAGATCCGGAGAAATATGACTCTTTAGATCGAGGGAGATGAGAAAAGGGAGAAAAATTTCACTCACTGAAAAAGCTGATGACGGAGAGGGAGATTTCTTGGGTGAGACGATGTAAAGAACAGCAGCATCGATATCTGAATGAACTATAAAGAGACCTAGAACTTTAGCAAGGTGCGCTCCATTATCCAAACGTCCAGCAGTCCCAGTTGAGATCCTCTGACAAGCGCTCGAAAGTAGTGACAAACAAGGGATGTTTTTCATACCACTTGATGGAATTATTCACAATCGCGGATACCAATCGACAGCCAAGTTCCCTTCCTAACGGCCTACTCTTCTTAAACGAGTTGATAGGGTGTGGATAGACAGGGGCCAGAACTTTTATAGGTCTGAGAATATAAACTGTTCGTGGTATGTGTTAATATTAACTCGTTTAGAATGAGCCGCAGAGATCACCATAGTGTTGTGGATGAAACCTGAAATGAAAGTTAATATTCTCGTCTACACACCCCCTCCAGCTACAGAGTCTGAAGTTTATGGAAAGAAAACAGGAAAGACGAGATTCTTAAATACGAGGGATATTGATAAGAGAAATACAGCGCCTTAAAATGTCAAGACAAGAGAGGTCAAACTTTATGAGTCAAAGAAATTGAAAAAATAAAAATTGTAGATAACCTGTCACGAGCAGCCAAGTTGGCAGGAAGGAAGAGCACGCCGTGAAAATAAAAGTCTTCACAGTCCTGGGCTAAAGCCACCCCTGTATCAGCCGCTTCAAAAACCGAATGGTCCCTTCACGACGATTTTTACGATGAGAAAGTGAAGTCCTCCGGAAGCAGTTTCAATTGATTTTTAGCCAGTCAGAGCTTAAAAGATGGGTTGTTGGCCACCACGTCATCGGCACCAGACCTGTGGAACTCAGTCTCAAAGAAACAGGGAAGTCATGCTTTTATTATTCCTTTTAGGTAAAAGTTAGACGCGTAGAACTTCCCAAACATTCAAAAGCCACCGACTGGTGGTACAGTAACATGGAACAAGCATTACCCTCAGGAACTATAATCCATCATGGAATGTATGGGATACAGTGTTTTGACGTTCCTTGTCCAGAATATCCTAATGAATTCTACAGCCCAAGACAACAAGGATTTGGATCACGAGGCTCCTGCCACTTTTAACTGCTGAACATTAAGACGGAACAGAAGATGGAACGGGTGTATGAAAGGCGTGTAGGAACCGTGTCGAGTCGTCAACATATGAGAGCATTTGGTTACTGCTATTTGTCGAAAGGAAACGAGATAAGAAGGATGAAAATATTACATCCTGAAGGGACCTTACTTGTGTACTTTTTATCACACTCATCCAGCACCGGAAAGTAACATTCGATATCATCCTTTGTGGGTGATCACTGGATCGTAATGAAAATATGAACCAACTGGGACATTCTACTGCTACGGTTTGGTATCAGAGGTTAACAAAAAATTTATTATTATCTTTAACAGAGAAAAGTTTTGACGGCTATACTATGGAGGCCGTGAAGAACTCGAGACAATAAGTCCCTCCGTACGGAAAGCGGGCAAACCCGACTGTAACAGGGGAGGGGAGTGATGAATACCTGTTATCATGTTGGGTGACTAACTCATTGAAAAGACCATTACGTCAACGAGAGATGATAAGAGGGATATTTTGGATCTTTCAGACGGGGCGAACAAAGCCGGAGACTGCCATGTCAAGAGCAATATGATTTTTCAATGCGAATATTGTTGTATTTTGACATCATTACATGAGGTTATTGAAGTTTTATTTAGAAGCTGCACCAGTATGTTAACTGTTTGCACTTGGAACAATTGCAAATTGTAACGCATACAACATTTCTTATATATTGTAGCATATACATGGAGAGTATGGAAAGCTGTAGTGCCAAATCAACGTGCAAAAGTGCTGGTGGTAGTGCAACAGACTACGGTATAAACCTTCAAGTGATGAAGGACGCTGATAGGTAGTCAACAGGACAGTATAATCGCCCAAGGCCTTAATACCTTTGTACCAGCTACGATTTTGTCTCTCGCCACCCCCTTGACTTCAAGGAAGAATATTGTCGAATTAGGTCTCATGTCCTTCAGCAGTATTTGGGATCAGGTGGGTTGTTGAGGCTATAGAGCCGTAAGAGCTGCAGGGCCTAACAGTCTTATTGACCAGGTAACAATGAAGGTGACCTGGTGGTGGGCCGAGTTGTAGGGGTCATGAGAAGCCTATGAAAGCCTTCACCAAGGGGGGGGGGGGAAGTTGGCCATACACATACATAGTGAAAGGTACACATGGTGCGCATTACGGTACACATATTATGCTACATGCTCAGCATGGTACATATTCGCACGCACACACACACACACACACACACACACACACACGGACAACAAAGGTAGAGTGTGTCGCCTGTGAATAGGCTTCGGGATACACTTGAAATAGCTTCAGGCAGGTATCATTACCCTTTCTATAGCCCTAGAACCTCTATTCCGCTGGATCGATTCGTATATGGCTTGGTAGTCGGTGTGTGTATGGCGTGATCGAGCACCATGTAGCTCTAATGATAGTGTTAGCTTTGGCTGCGTTCAATAGTGGAATATTTAATCAAGGGTGAAGGTAGGGGAATGAGGGATAGCCACTTGAATAGCAGTTCTATAGGTGTATGGATTAGTCGGAGTATTTCTTTGTGGCTACTGTCTTCGGTCAAGGGTAGGGGAGTGACAAAACCCTGGGAATTTGCCCTGGGGTAGGTTGTTTACATAGTGTTGCCCGGTGCTTCGAAGTCCACGAGTGGCAGTATTGTGGCTCACGGTTCACCGTATGTTATATTCTTCGTGGCTACGGTTTCCCAGACCGAAGGGCAACAGGGTTCCAGACCAAGGGACAATAGTGTTTTAGAGCAAGTTGCAACAGTGTTCCAGAACAATGGAAATAGTGTTTCAGACCGTGGCACAGTGTTCCAGACCAAGGGGCAAAAATATTATAAATCAATGGTCAATTGTGTTCCAGGCTAAGGGGTAGCGGTGTTTTAGTTCAGGGAATTTAGTGTTCTGATGTATGGAGAACACAGTTATTAGTCACCTGGGCAGCGTTGTTACTGTCCACAGGACAATAGATGTAATCAAGGAGACAATCGTGTTCCAGTCTCTGGAAGAAAGGTATATCTTTCTGATATATGTGTTGCGGTGTATTGATCCACAGGGAAATAGAGTTTGGTTCACTGTTCAACAGTATGAGTTTCCGGGACGACCCTCCAACACTCAGTAAGAGGAAATGCTATTGTAGTTCTGAGGCCGGAATTCAACTGTAGTCTTGGACTTGAATGTATTCCATTGAGGAATTTACTATTGTAGTCCACGGACTAGACTGCTGCTGTGTTCCACGGGCCAGTATGCTGCTGTAGTGCGCAGATCACAGTACTGCTATAGTACAAGGGCCAAAACGCTGTTTGTAGTTCACTGGCCGGAGTGCATTTGTGGTCCACTATCAAAGGTTGGCGAATTGGACGGGGCAGCAGAGGTGCAGGGGGTTCTTGCGCGCACACACACACACACACACACACACACACACACACACACACACACCGCTTGAAATGTCGTTCAAGATATCGCTGGAAAAAGTTAAAATACCGAGGGAGTTGAAAAGGACAACCGTCGTACTCATCTGTAAGAAAGGAGACCGGGTGGTTGCCTTGAACCACAGACCGGTCTCCTGACGAGTGTCGTCTGTAAACCACTGGAAACTGTAATCAGAAAACGAAATGATCAATTCCTGCAGAGGAGAAATTACCTAAGTGAGAGATAGCAAGGTTTTAGAGAGAGGTCATGTGTAACGAACCGAGATTTTCACGGGACATTGAGCTCTGTTTTACGCAAAAGAGAATGCTGGGTTAATTGCTTGCATCTGGAGTGCCAGAAAGCATTTGATAATGTACCATATTGGAGGCATGAGTAAGGGATAGATGATTGCAATGGATAGATTACCTTTGTGGAAGGGAACAAAGAACGCATGTCAGGGAAGCCGTCAGAAAATGGGTAGACGAACCCCGAAGTAGACGTGATTCATGGTTGATGAAATTTGACTCTAGTACTGGACATATAAAGTAATGAGGATGGAACAAAGTGATTAAATGCCTAGATATAAATATTTGTAGCTCGAGATAAGCTGCAGGAATCTGTGTGTGAGAGGGACTTTGGAGTTCAGATCGTCCCCAGCTTGTCGCTAGAGTCCCCACATTAAGGAAACGGTAAAGGAGACACACCATCTGTCGGTACATATTAGAATAGCATTCAGGGATAAGGAGGGTGAAATACTCAGCACAAATGTTAATGTCCTGCCTACATTAGGCCAAAACTAGAGTATGCTACTCACGTTTGGACATCGCATTTCAAGAAGCACAAAAAACTAACACGGAGGGTCTTGAGGAGGGCAATAGAAATGGTGCATAAATGAAGAGATCTGAGTTATAGGGAAAAGTTAGAGCCCTTAATTTTGCGAAAGGACTCTAGGACAATGTTAGTTGGACTGGGAGGACACATTATTGTCCTCATTGGTGACCTCTGTTGGCTGCCACTAGGGGTGAAACAGCAATAGAAGTATGCGTTGCCTAGCTCTCTCCCTCACCCTTTTCCTTCCACCTGTTAACCTGTCATCCAAACTGCCACGACAGGTAATAGGGTTTTATTATTCATTCAGGGAGCAGGAGGAGGCCGGGGCTACAGTCTGATGGGTGATTGTCGATCGTGAGTCTTTGTGGTGGTGCGGACGTATCACTGTTATTACACAGTCTGAGGCCGGTATTAACCATTGTGTCCCCCGGAAGCTCAGGAGAAAGATAACTTGACGGGGTACATATTACAGGGACGCTGGTGTCCTAGTTTTGTTATTTACGGCTTTGTTACGTCGCTAGCTTGTATTTTTTTCTTTCTTTTTTTATCTTTCGTTGCTGAAAGGATTAAATTACGTCAGTCAGTTTTCGAAATATTCTTTAGGGTAGTTTTTCAATTATTCTCTAGTCAGGGTCATTGTTTTTTATTTATTTATTTTTATGATGATTTTTGTACAGTTCAGTTATATATATATCCGACTTTGTATATTTCATGTATCCAGGGAATGACTTTTGGATGTTCTGTATTTGAGGTTATAGTAAATATGTCCGTATTTATTCTGTATTTTTCAAGAACGTATTGTTTCGTGTCTGCCTTGCAAAGAGAAAAAAAAAATGAAGGTATTTTAATATCATATTTTAGAGTAGAAAATAACGTTAGTATCACTGGAATTTTGTGTTTGTTATTTATTGCATTATCCTAGGGAGAGTGTTTTAGCTTGATTATTGTACACATTTTGTTGTAGCATTTTGGTGAACGTGTTTTGCATTTTTGTTAAAACAAAAATGTTTTCGTTGCTTGCTATTAAAATATATTGTGTTACTTGATAATGGGAAATATTTCATAGTGTTTGGTGCATGTATTTCACCCTAGCTTGTTATTGCCAACTGTGTTGTCTGTTAATGGGGGGTACAGGGTTACGCAGTCAATATATTTTCGTTTTTTTTTTTTCCATAAAGGATATTGGTACCAGTTGCTGTTGTGATGAAGAACGAGCACGTTGGCTCGATGAGGAGAAACAGTCTTGCCTGTATAGTTATCTCCCAGGAACACTTCGGTACGACCCTTCAGCACGATGGTACGATGACCCTGGGGTATGATGGCCATTATACCTTAGGGGTTTGACCGTCGCACACAAAGGGTAGTACTGTCGTGCCCCAGGGGCCGTACCATCCTGCATAAAGGCATAAAGTTAACCGCAAAATTGCTAGGCATTCTGTCGCTCTGGTTATTTATTTCCCTCTACCTGTTGTCTTGTGCTTTTTTCCCCCATCCTCTTCATATATCTTTATAAAATTTGCCTGGCATCGTATCCTGTCTTTTTTCCACCTGATTATTTTCCCCGCGTAAGCGATTTATCTACGGAGGACGCGACCCTGCGCAAAATTGCAACCAGTTTTTTGGAACATTCTTTTTAGGATGTCGTCCGCATCATCTTGAGAGGTTGTGTGAGAAAGCAGTCAAGGAAGAGCCTTCTGTTGTACATAGCTTACACACACACCTTTAGAGAATTGTATGATAGTGGAGAAAGTTCATGAGATGGGTCCCCACGAGTGTAGAACTCTTTCCCCATAGATTACAAATAGGTATCACAGACTGGCCATCACTACCAGGTCAGTTCACAGCCATGTTATAGCAGTAACAAAGCTTGCCAGATTACTCTTGAAATTTGTTCCTTGATTGACTGTATTCTCTTCTACCACTTCTGCACATCAGATCGTGGGGAGGTGTGGCACTCCTTTGTCACAGAGATTTACATCCAGTCCAGCCCACAGTTAACGTGCGTGAGGGTCTGGAAGTTTAGGTTTCACTCACATGACATCCATGCCAGACTGGCAACATCATTTACTGTGTCGTCTACCACCCGCAACGCTCCCGGACCAGGGAGACACTTATAGAACATCTTATGTACACCTCTGACACATTCAGGACGAGGTACAGTTGTTCTAAGCTTGTGATATGTGGGGATTTCAAGGAAATAGACGCCACCATCCTCCAAGAACAAGTACATCTGTCGAAGATTGTTCACATTCCCACCCAGGATCAAAATACTCTTCACCTGATTCTTACTGACATGGTTGACCACTACCTACTACCCAAGCCTCTCCCCACTCTCGGAGTGCTCATTTCTAATGGTTGTGGTCTCCCGCCCCAACCTCTCCCAACCCAAGCGAGTAAACACCAAAACTTATTGGCCACTTACTGATTCAGCAAAGCGAATTTTCGGTCGATGGGTAAAACGTCAACACTGGACTAGGGTGACCAGTAAAGATGATGATGAAATCATTTGGGAAAAGTATCATGAAACCAGAAGCCAGGTCTACCAACACTTCCTTCCCCGACGCTCCTTGGATCACCCACCGCATTAGGAGGCTTTAGCAACAGCGAAATCGAGCGTTCAACAGTCGCAACATCGATCTCGTCAAGCAATTTGGCAACATACTGCAGCGCTAAGAACGAATCGCGAAGACGACCTTTTACCCAGAGAAGATCCAGCATTTAAAGTTGGTCAACATCGGTCGGTTGTATGGTAAAAAGAAAGAACTAACTGGCTGTGACAAGCAAAGGCTCTCCCCCTTCCCTTGTGTAGACCAACACAGCAAGGAGGAAGCTGCACACTAAATCAACAACCATTTCGCCAATATTTGCCAACGATTACCAAAACTCGACATCAGCTCTCTCTCAGCTTACCTACCAACCCCATCTCCCTCGAAGACAGTAGAAGAATATCAAGTAGCTAAGCGCCTTAAAACTAGACGCTCAACCGCTCATAGATCCTCCAGTGAAACTATAGAAGAAATTTTCCCAGAAATTAGTTACATCGCTAAGAGCCGTTATTAATGTTTCACTCAAACACTCTAAATGCCCCACAGCTTGGAATACAGCAAATGTCACTCCACGACCCAAATCCACCAACCCATTGTCTCTTAATAACTTATGACCTATTGCCATCACTCCAATCCTTAGTCTAATTTGTGTAAGTTTTGTATTTGATTGCATCTATGCTGACATTGCTGATTTAGTGGACCCTCAGAAGTTTGGAGACACGAAGTTTTCCTCCTCCACTCACTGCCTTGTCAGCCTCCTAGACTTTGTTTACCGCAACTTGGAGAAACACAAGACCTCGATGGCACTCACCCTCGCAGACTTCATTAAGGCTTTCCACTTGGTAAACCATAACATCATCATAAAGAAAGCCATCGACCTGGGACTACGGGGGTGTCTCGTCTCGTGGCTGGCGGACTTCCTGACCGGGCGACACCAAACCGTCCACTTTAGGGTAGCCACATCAACATCACTACCCCTAACATGTGGTGCACCAAAAAGCACCAATATGGGGCTGCTCCGCTTCCTCGTCTTTATCAATAACTCCCTAAAGGACACAAACCACTGCAGGAAAGTACGTAGACGGCTCCACCTTTTTTGGCATTACTATCAACAGCTCTCCTGACTTTATCTCTCTTCAGCACATCATCAACCTTCAGGAATGGACTACGGCCAATGACGTTACCATCAGCAACACTGATGATGCACATCAACCTGGGAGTAGACGACATCATCAACCCATTAGGGTCTGACTAAGACCCTTTGTGATCCCTGTACTCCTTTTGCGCTACCTCTCACAGGATTAGTATGGGGTGCACAATGAACTCGCCGGAGTTCCGGCAAAAATCAAATCAAATCCTGTCCCTTGACAACACACTGGGCCCTGACATGCATAGGGTAATCAGAGACTTCAAACTTCTTGGTGTCACAATAAACGACGCTTTGAACTGAAAGAGTCATGTCAGCACTATTATCAAATCATGCTCATACCGTATGTACCTTCTCCGCCGACTGAAATCATTAGGCATTCCACTAATTGAGCCCAGGAATATCTATACGCATCCCCAGCCTGGTTCTCCTCATTAATAGCTACACAGAGGGACCAGCTTCAACGAATGCTGAAAAGGGCATGCAGAATCATTCTAGGCCCTACTTACACCACCTACCAAGAGGCCCTCATCTCGCTGAACTTGCCCACCCTCATCGACCAACACCGGCATCTCACACGGCAGTTTGGCAATAAACTGCTGACACCCCCTTTGGTCATAGGGACCTCCTTCCCCTTCCATCACGGATCGCCGTTCGTCACCACAATCGACTTGTTCCAGTCAAATCTCGTACAGGCGGACATAAGAACAGTCCTTCACGAAACATTCATCGAACAGTATACATAGCTATATAAGTGAATAGCTTAGTTTGCTCATAGTTAGGCTATGTGGTATATCAGCTACTATATACTGTAACTGTCTTCACTTAACGTTAAGTCAAGTTCATAATGTATAAACCCTGCCATTTACTCTGTATATTTTCCCCCTTGGCTATCTAAATGCACTTCACCCATATGCTTATCCAAAGTGTGGAAATGTCCAGATCTCCCATAATTCTAAAGCTCTTCTATGAATAGCTACTAGTAACTATCGTAACCTCCCAGTTCTGTAATATATGTAATACCTCAAGTGCGTGTTTTCTTAAATCCGAAAAACTGTTAAGTATTTATTTATTTATTTACACACAAGCACACACACTGGCTAGTGTGTGTGTGTGTGTGTGTCCATTACTACATAGGAGTAAAGGCATGGTACACATATACAAGGTTGAGAGATGGGACTGCACGAGTGTAAAGCTCTCTCTCAGTAACCACACAAACACCTTTTTTCTGTATGTGAATTACCTTAAGTTTCCTTTTATATATTTGAGAAAAATTTGTGCTGGCGTTTTACCAGAAAAACTTAGAATTCCCATGTTTCAGAAAATGTAATTTAATACGACTTCCATTTGATTAGATAAAATTCCGTAGTAGACCAACAAAAATAGCTTGTTCTGTAATGCTTATAAGATAGGATCCTCAGTCGATATTGAAGTAATGATTTTTACGAGTATATCCTAGAGGATTGATGGATCACCGAGCTGCAGAGTTTATTAGAATATATTAAAGAGTGGGAGTAACATGAAGGATATTTCAAGAGGTTTGGGGATAAGTGGTAAATCTGCCTGCCAAGAAAATGGCAGGTCGTTGGTGTAAGCAAATACATTGGGAAGGGGGGGAAGGTAAAGAGTTCCAAAGCTTCACAGTATACAGAAGCAGTTGGCACACTTGCAGTCATGTGATGCAGTAACAAGCAGGGCATTACATGGTTAAGCTTGTGGCGGGGGCACACAAGTTCCGCTTCCCGGGATCAGAAGCCCAAAGTAATAATCATAGAAGAACGAAAGTGAACAAGTACTTCATGGAAGGCTAAGTGGTTCAGATTTCGACATCAGACTGGTGGAAATGATGTGTCTGTTTGCTTAGACTCTACTCTCTCCATTGTGTGTAACCAGACCCTCTCCATGTATGAGAGCAGTACTTTACACATGGCATCTGAATAGGACTTTTGTTTTCTTAAAGGTAGAATTAACTATTTGTGTAATGTGGGTCTCCAAGATAGGTTAAAATGTTACTGTGATGACCTTTTTTTTTTTTTTTTTTTTTTTTTTTTGAAATACTGGTCCATGAAAAGAGATGGGAAAGTTTGAGGGACGTTAGAAAGAGAGATGAGCAGAAACTTATTGGAAGAATAGGGGGTAAGTTGCACAGGAAAAGACGATACCTGATGGAAATCATCGTGGGTAATCTGCCCCTAGCGGAGGCAGTAATCTACCCAAGTTCACCACATTAAAATGCCAAAATTTTTTTTTAGAAGGGGCAGCTGGAGGAGAAGGAATCACGGTTGATAAAAGTTCATATATGAAAGCGAGGTCTGATGAACTATTTGGGGGCAAGAGTATGTAGCTACTGTTGATATACGAAGTAGTTATAACTCAAAAAAATGTTTGCTTAAGTGGACAGAGAAATGGCTTATGAACAGTTCATGATTTTTACCTGACTTGCAAGTTTGTTGATAAGAAGTTCATTACATGTATTTTTTATCCGTTTCACCTAAGCAGCTCTCTCCGCTCACACGGTACACTGATGGTTGGTTTGAATGATTATTTGTATATATTATTTTGGTGGTAGAATTTAGCCTTGAACCTGATGGACCTTGAGACTGTTGCATCCAAGTTGAAATACAGAAAAAGTTCTTAAAGTTGAGCCGGGATTCATGAAGGAGTGGTTGTCGTGCGTGACGCGAGTAGCAATAGTCAGTTGGATCATAATTTCCATATTCCTTGAAACGAGGTTACTAGGTACCCACTACCACCTTGGAGTAGTCAGTTCCCGCCCCATGACGTTACAGTGACTGAAGATATGAAGATATGATTTGTTTATAGCAGTTCCCGCGTCACTCCTCCCTCTCTTCCCGCGTCTCTCCTCTTTCCCTCCCTCTCCGCGTTTCTCCTGCCTACCTAGCTTTTGCCATGGCGTATTGATAAAAAAGACAATTTGTGCGTCCGTCTGATGTATATTTGTATGTCGTTTGCGCTTTGTTGATTTACATCCATTGTTCCGCTGCTGGCATTATAAAAGGGAGCTTGTCTCTTGTGTAGTCTTTCCTGAATTTTGGGCTGGACTGAGAGAGGGAATGCTGAGCTGAAAATTAAAATGACTAGCAAAATATAATGAAATTTTGATTACTTAAACGGTTTGGACAGTCTTGGATATGTATATAGGCAATGTTAGCGTTGGTCTTATATCTCCCATTGTCTCTGAACTTTTGTCTACCCTGACTGACCCGTCTTGGGCCTCTTGTCTACCCTAACTGACCCGTCCTAACCTCTTGTTTAACCCGACTAACGCGTCCTGACTTTTTGTCTACTCCAACTGACTTGTTCTGACCTCTTATCTACTCAAGTGAACCTTCCGGACCTCTTGCCTACCCCACCTGACCCGACCTGACCTCTTATCTATCTCGACTGATTCGTCCTGACCTCTTGTTTACTCCGACTGATCCTTCTTGGTCTCTGGCTACGATGGCAGCCGGCGGTATACTGCCGCAGGCAGGATATGGGTATACCTGCAGTAGGTAGAGGGAGCTGGTGGCCGGTCCATGCCGGATCATCTACCGGCTCGGGGTCATTGCCAGATGATGAGCTCGGGTGAGGAGGACGCAGCGAGCTCAACCAAGCACCCGTGGTAGCACGGCTGGTCACGTACACTTTAAGGGAACTAATCGAGTTCCTCTTTAAAAATTTGGCTGGGTTCTGCCTTAATGTTTATTGTAAAAGCAGGTTGGAAAACCGAGAGTCCCGAATGTTTATACTTTTCTGTGACAAGGCTGATCCTGCCTCTACTTTCGACGAGGTTTAGTTTGCACACTGCTGCCTCTCTCGTCTTTTGCTGCGATGTGGAATTATTTGCGAAGGGACGTTAGGGGCTAGAATACAGAAGTCAGTATTTCCCAAGTGTTTACCATCCCTCTCGCTTGCTTTCTGGTGAAGAGAGATTTAGTATCGACATTTTTGCAGGTAATTTCTGTGATTCATAGATTTGGATAAGAATTATGTGTTCACAGTTCCTGGTGTGGATATTTCATGGGCCAGTTGTGGTTTGTAGCACAGCATAACATCGAGAATGACAATGGTACTCGAATCGTTTTACCGCGCCTGACCTTACTAGAGGCGTCTTTGTCTCTTTGTAATCGCCGTCGTTTGCCCCTTCGCATCTCGACGTTAGTTCTGTCTTCTGCATCATAAATGTCACCGCGCTGATATCACGTGTGGCCTCGAATTCTGAACTGTTGTTTTACGTATCCAGGAATTACCAGAATGTGCCGGGCGGCTATCCCCGACCCCTCTGTTACTGAATCACGGGTCAACACTCCTGGTGGAGGTGGCGAATATGGCTATATCCTCCATGAATATCAAACATGATCATATGCAGGCGTCATTTACTAGTAACCAGGATCATTTCTTAGCCGGAGAACGGACCCACAGTGGCTCCGAATCCTTAGGCCGCCAGACGTTCTCTGGTTTAAACGTTGGTTCTGTTCCATAATGGATGGTATATGCTTGTACTGCGTAATTATTCTCTCAAATAATTTTGTTTTCCGTCGTCGTCGTTTGTTCCTCCGCCATACTGCCGTTCATAAGAGCATGGGTGCGATTCTGACCCACCGAGTTAAGATCAGCCTCCAGTTCCTGAGCCCCTGCTGAATATCAAGTAGTGATGTGGGAGATGTCCGGTGGTCGGGTCCAGTCCTGTGACCACCACACTACCACGCATGAATGCCTCTGTAGTTCTCATTCATTGTATTGCATTATGTTATATAATCTCACGATCACTTCTCCTGGGGCTTCTGCATCTTCATGGTTGCCCTACAGTAAGCAGCAAGGACGGAATGGACTTTCTTTTCTCGAGACTGTTTCGACGACCAGCGATGGCACAGCTTTGCCGAAGGTGACTTTTCGGAAGCAGTGTAACCTTAAGCAGGCTGAGTCCAGTAATGCCCCGTATTCGTCATGTATACGGTACACACACACACACACACACTTTTGTCCGTGACTGGAGCCTTCAACATAAAAAAAACACACATTATATATATATATATATATATATATATATATATATATATATATATATATATATATATATATATATAT
>JAYMFT010008245.1:0-17005 GCA_038088735.1 Panulirus argus
AACAGGAGGGGAGGATTTCCAGCCCCCCGCTCCCTCCCCTTTTAGTAGCCTTTTACGACACGCAGGGAATATATATATATATATATATATATATATATATATATATATCTGGGCTTCAAAAAAGCATTCGAAAAGTCCCCCTCGTTAAATTGATGCACAAAGTCTGGGCCTTGGGGGTTACTGGTTGCATAGGAAATTGGAGAGAAGCCTGGTTACATGATAGGAAGCAGAGTTGTAATGAATGGTGAATCATCACTGTGGTCACCCGTTACTAGTGGAATCCCCAGGGATCCGTACTTAGGCCTATACTTTTCATCACTTATGATCATGTTATTGATGTAGGATTAAATAACCTAGAATCCAAATTTGCAGATGACATAAAGATCGGCAGTGCCATATTGAATGCTGAAGATAGGCTAAGATTACAAGAGGAGTTAGATAAAATCGCTGAATGGTCTAGCAAATGGCAAATGCCTTTTAACGTCAATAAATATGACAAAAATATGAAACATAAATAAACGAAATTTATTATAAACTGATGGGCCGCAAGATAAAGGACACCCCTAGTGTGAGGGATCTGGGGGTCACTATCTCTAAATACTTCAAATTCTTCCAGCATTATAATGAAGCTGCCAAGAAAGCAAATAGGATTTTAGGATTCATAAACAGAAACTTTACGTACGAAAGCAAGGATGTGATACTACCACTATACTTAAGTCTTGTTAGGCCACGCCTCGAATATGCAGTGCAGTTTTGGGCCCCTCATTTAAGCAAGGCTATTAACTGGGAAACAGTGCAGCGAAGAGCAAATAAGTTGATTCCCGCCTTGCTTAAGAAACAAGATGAGGAAAGACTGCGAGAATTAAACTTGCTTTCCCTAAGGAAGAGGCGCCTCCAAGGCAAATTAATAGAATGTTTCAAAATACTGAAAGGATTCAACAACGTTGATATTGAACATTTCTTTACAGCAGCGCCAGCATTACCGTACTGTACGAAGAATTCTTTTAACAACATTATTGATGCATGGAATAAGCTCCCAGAAAATGTTGTTCAGGGCTTGATCATCATTTGTCACTCCAGTATTGAATAATTTATTCGATCAGTCACCATAACGCAGTGGTATAACGTGCTGCATTCCCAACCACTGGTCTCTCCCTGGCCAGGTTGCGGTATCATACTAACATTGATCAACCCATATATACCTATACACATTGGTTTACCAGCGAGATATACTGTAGTTTACCTGAGAAGTATGTATTGAATTATCGGTTGAATATAATCTAGTTTCCTGTTTGGATATACTCTAGGTGACTGGTTTATCGTGAAGTGCACGTCGGTTTATTGATGGATCATAAACTAGTTTACCGATGAATTATACGCTAGTTTACCGGAGGACCATACGTAGTTATACTAGTGAAGTATGTACAGGTTACGAGTGGAATATCCACCACTTTGTCGATTTAGTATGAGCTGGTTTACCGGTAAATTTTACTCACGGAGAGTCTACAGAGCTATCGTGTGAGTTTACCACCGACGTCGATGCACTGCGTTTAGGCTTCCCCAACACATGGGGCTTAGTGGATGACTGTGTTACGGAATGACGTTAGGAAACTAAAGGAAGCTGATGTCAGATGTTGGTGAAGATGACGTCAGGTTTTACTGAAGTGACGTCAGGTCTTAGTGAAATTGACATTAGGTGTTAGTTAAGATGACGTCAGGTTTTACTAAAGTGACGTCAGGTCTTAGTGAAGTTGACATTAGGAGTTGGTGAAGTTGACACCAGATGTTAGTGAAGGTGACGTCAGATGTTAGTGAAAATGTCGTCTGATGTCAGTTTAGTTCACGTTAGGTGTTGGTGAGGCTGATATTATGTGTTAGTGAAGATGGAGACAGATGTTAAGCAGCTGTTCTGTGATTGACAGGTGAAGCAGGTGTTGAATCACATGGGTGTTCACTGGTGCAGCCTGCATCCCTCGTAGATTTCACTCGTGTTCTTTTTTCTTCATATCTAAGGCCCCAGTTGTGGGTAGAAGTGCTCATTTTATCGACCAACCCCTGGGGGAGGATAAACAACTGGGTTAACTTTGGACCAGCTGCCGCTATCAGAATTCGAACCGATGAGGACTCGAGCCCGGGCGGCCCGCGAATACGTCACGGTCAGCAACACTAACCGCTACAACACTAACCGCTACACTATGGAGGTCCATAAAAGGATAGGTGTATGATTCATGTAAGATGATCCTAAGACCAGTTCCGTACCTTACTAAGATTTAAAGACAAGAGGGAAAAAAATGACACGGAGGATGTAAGATTACTCTGGACACCCCTTTGACACTAGGTCAGTAGGGCGGATGCTGTGACGCAGGGTGTAGGACGGTTCCGGGCATCACTAACACTTCTAAAACAGGACGGCAGTGTATGGGAGTACATGGGAAGGACAGAGAACAGCTTCTTTCCCTACACGTCGAAGCTTTAGAACTCTCTATCTTCTCATGTCTTTCCCAGTAACTATAACCTGGCTCATTTCAAGAGACAGGTTTTTCACTTTCTCAAAAATTTGTAAATACTTTCCCTGTTCTTCTTTTCCTTTCTCATTTCTCTCTATATTTCAGTAAGGGCCCGTCCTTGATGTGGACTTTTGTCCGTGACTGGAGCCTTCAACATAAAAAAAAAAATGCGTTCCGGGTATCACTTCAACACTCGTACGTCAGGAAGCCAGTACTTCTCCGGGCTTACCCGTGTGTTACATCTAGATGCTGCTGTAGAGTGACGAGATTTTTTTACCAATAACCAATTATGGACGTGCGGTAACAAATCTTCTGCGTCATTATTGTCTGAGTGGACTAACCACAGATGAACAACATACAGGTAGCTAATCACTTCTAAGATATGTTGTTTGTTATTCAACATCAGTAAAAAAGTTGCTACAGAAGAACATTTCGGGTAAGAAGAGACACCTTCAAAGGTAAGTCTCTCTCGTTTTCTGTCAGTCTCCCCTGAATCTCCCACCATCTCTTTTCGCCTGAGCGGCCGCGACCAGTGGGATAGTCTGTCAACAGTGGAAGGGTAATGGCATGAGGGTAGCAAGTTGGAAAGACCATCAACACTTGTTGGCACATGCCTGCACTCCCACGTGTAGACCCGCCTGGTTCCTGGAGGTGCAACAGGAACGTCATTAAACATATCCTTTGGGTCGTGTCCACGGTTATCTTGTAGTCATAATACCTGCTTTTAAAACGAATTTAAGCTGATGGAGTTCCATGCCTGGAACATATGGTCGAGGAACCTGACGCATTTCCTCAGGAGTCTCGACCGTCGCGTCACGATCCTCCGGTCATGTTAAAACGATCAGGATGGTTGGAAATGCTTGAGCCTAGCCCACACTAGTGGCACGTTGTTGTCCACCAGATGACTGACTCACCTCCCCTTTGATAAGCTTCACTGATACAGGTTCTGCTGCTGCTACTGCTCAGCCTTCCACTGTATGTATTTCAGAAAGTATAAGTCTTTTCTGTACCTTTGGTGATGAAATAAGGAATCTTCTTGATGTAGTGTGCGTTATACACTCTACATAACACTGAAGCTTGTCATGCTGGATAGGCTCTCTCTCTCTCTCTCTCTCTCTCTCTCTCTCTCTCTCTCTCTCTCTCTATGTTTCTTAGGTGCAAAAGAAGGCATTTGATGGTGTGAAATATGGAAGGATAATGTCCAATCCAATAACTAGAAGCATGCAAACATATATTACAAACTTATCTTTATATCTTTCCTTGTAGAAGGAAAACATTTTGTTTTGTTCCCATTCTTCTTATCTTTTCTACTCTTTCCAGCATTCAGAACATAACCCTGGTTGGGTGTAAATGCGTTCGACCTGACCTGTAAGGATCGGAACAAACCAAGGTCATTCACCTGACCCGTTAAGAGTCGGGTCAAAGGCAAGGTGAAAATAAAAGTAAATAAAGAAAAGCAGACAGCAACAGACCACTGGGTCCTTTCGAGGATGTTTACGACAGTAGAGATAAGAAAGACAAAGTTTCTTGTTGTTCGAGTAAAAAGTAAACTCAGCAAGGAATACTTATATCAATACTTACGTCAGTAGTGGACTTGAAGCCAAGTATTTATCAAATATATTTTCAAGCGTATGTTTAGTTACATTCAATTACTTTTGGTAGTGAGCCATTCCATATGTTAATAGGCCTGATGAAGAAAAACTGCTTTTGTTTGAAGCGATGCGTTTGTATCCATTACTACGGGGAAATAATACCGATGTAGCTTTAAATGGCTACTTCAAGACTGTTAAAGTGTTCGGTGAGTTTGAATGCACTGTATCTAATAAGCTCTTCTCCTTGTCTCTTCCAGACGAATTAAAGTTTGGTCCTCTACAGTCTGCTCTCACAACATTTGACACTCATTCTGGGCATCACCTAGGTAGCTCGTCGCGATACTCTCTTTGTTCTATCTAAGTCCTTTGTCAAGTACGGTAACCAAAATTGAACACACTTTTCAAAGTAGGGACGCACCAGTAAACTGAAGGAATTAAGAATCAATTTCCTGGACGTGAATTCGAGTGGCTTATCTTTGAAGTCTAAAATTCTGTCCACCGTTTCGACTGATTCTTTAGAAACAACTAATTAGGCTTTTTCCTTGGCAGAATTCATTTCGTACCTTTCCTTCTCATTATTGCTTTTATCTCGGCAGAATTCCTATTGTACCTTCTCCATTCATTATTACTGCTGAAGGGCAAAACTTTGCATTTGTTGATGTAAGAATTCATTTGCCACTTGTGAGCCCAGATTATTAAGCAAGTTAATGTCACCTTGCAAATGCAGACGTTCAGTTTGTCAGATCTCTCTTTCTTAGCTACTGACGTCTGTGGAAATTGATATGTAATAGCAGAGTCCATTATCGAGGTAATCATTTCATATCAGAAAGACAACTGTTCCAATTCTGAGCAATCTTATGGCATATAACTTTTCTTTTTTAATGTTGAAGGCTCCAGTCACTGACGAAAGTCTACATCAAGGACGGGCCCTAATTGAAATATAGAGAAAATTTTCATCATGGCCATGCAACCATTCTTCTAACCAAAGAGACCATGAGTGAGAGTCTCATGCAATACTTTATCGAATGCTGTTTGGAAATGTACATATATAGGATTAAGTATTTTATTTTTATCACATAATTCTTAATCAGGTCATTAAAGAAATCTACAAGATTTTTCGCTCATGAAAGATTTCGTTCGAAAAGGATGTTGCATATCGTTAGGTGGCGATGTAAATGATTCACTCTCTCGCATCGAGTGACGGACGATTGCCGTGAGTTTCCGAATAACGATATCAACAGGGAGAATTTCTTCAGGTACGAACTCTTTTATTACTTTTTTTACGTATAAACTGATGTTATATTGGCAAGCTTGCAAATCTATGAAACTTCCCCTTCACCAAATGAAATTGCAATTGAAAGGCCAAATAAACAGTTTCGAGACAAAACTAATATTATTATTTCAGTTCTAACCAGGATCGAAGCTGGGAACGCCTTCTTAGTATGGCGTTCAATCTAAATAATAGATTAGTGAACCTCTTGTTTACAGTAAGGAGTTTAGTCCATAAATTTGTGGCAGCATATCTATATGGAGACTGGTTTGTTTATGAAGGATGGACTGCACCTTAATGAAGTGGGAGGTGCGCGTTTTGGTAGGCTCCTTAGTGAGTCTTACACTTGCGTTTAGGTAAACAAACGCAGCCCGTGTGGAGCAGACCCATCCCCCTCCGTAAGCACCTTTCCAAGTAGGTCTCAGTTTCGCCTAAAAATATTTCATGTTAACGCTTGGAGTGTACGAAATAAAGTCTCATAGTTAGTGACAACAAGGTTAGCAGGAAAGTATATTATGATTGCCATTTCCTAGTCTTGGTTAGACATCAGCAATAGAGATTTCCTCCCCAATACTCAATTCCAGGATGCACTATATTTAATAGGGACAGGGAGAGACAAAGTAGGCGATGGTGTCCTGCTGTTTGTTGAAGCTCATCTAAATCCCGTAGAAAAAAAAAGTTGCAGCCGTTGGGAACGTCGACTTTATTTTCGTAGATATTGAATATAAACTACGTAAGAAAATAACGAAAGGACTAGTCCATAAACCCCCATACACACACACACACACACACACACACACACACACCAGAGGTAGACGAAAAATTTTATGATCAGTTCGCAGAAGTTTGCAATGACTAAGAATCTATCATAGTGAGAGATTTTAACACACCGATATGTTAATAGGAAGAATCCCTTTCCAGTAGCTCCGGACGCGGACTCTGCCTAAATTTGCTTGATAGTTCCCTGATCCAGTTAGTCGGGAAACCTAATGGAGACGAAAATAGATTTAGTTCTTGCTATGAATGAGGATCTCGTTAAGTTTGGTACAAGGGATCACCGACAAAATTAGTTTTGAGGTCGCTTTCAACACTGCATGTAATATTGGTCGGTGTGACAGTCCCGAAAAAATACCCAATTTCAAAAGTGAAAATCTTAATGATATATATTTGCACTCCTTTTGACAGGCAAACCTGATATGATATAGTCAATGAAAATGAGAGGAACGTAGCTTGGTAAAGATTCGCAAAAACCATCATAGCAGCAGAGGGAACATACCTACCACTGCATAGATGGTGTATTTCTAAGACAAAACCAAGGTGATGGAACGGTGAAATAATAAAAGAAATGCCTATTGTCTAAGAAAGTAGATCACAAGAAACTCAGAGAATACAATAACCAAAAGGATAAAATAAGGTATGTAAATCTGTGTAGAGAAAGTAAGAGAATTATACGACAAAGTAAACGTCAACATGAAGCGTATATTACTGAAAATAGCAAAAGAAATCCTAAGGAGTTTTACAGTTATGTTAGAAGCAAGAGAGTCATTACCCAGTCATTAGGTCCATCACTTACGGAAAAGGGTGACTTGTTTCAAGATAATGAAGACATAATAAAGATATTAGAATACTTTTTTGCGTCTGTATAAACGATCGAAGGCAGCCCATGTCCCGTATCCAGTTTCATTGATAAGAGAGGGGGAAAATTCTTCACCTAATTGATATAAAAGCTGAGAACGTTCTTTCAGCAAGAAACGGAATGAAAATAGATAAGACGGCAAACCCTGGTAAGTTTTACCCGAGGAAATTAAATAGGCGAAAAATGGGATAAAGCCCTTGACTGCCCTTTTCAATATGTCACTTGCTACAGGAAAAGTTCCAGATGAATGGAAGTTTGCCAATGTAACACCGATATAAAAAAAAGACCGTAAGTCACTCTGGAAATTATCGTCCTGTTAGCTCAACGTCCGTAGTTGGAAAACTTATGGAAACCGTCATTCGAGATAGAATTATAAACCATTTAGAGAACCAACACTTCATAAACGATTCTCAGCAGGGTTTTCGAGGAAATCGCTCATGGCTGACAAATCTGCTTGATTTATTTTATTTCATAATCAACATGGACGACGATAGTAAGGCGGTGATGGTTAGACGTAACAATTGGAGTGCCACAAGGATCAATCATGGGGCCGGTTCTCTTTCTCATATACGTATACTGTATATTACTGATATTAATAAAGGACTGCTATGCAAGATACCAATATTCGTTGATGATGCAAAGCTGGGTAATGAATCAAATTAACTTGAACGCTTACAGCTCCAAACTGACATAGACACACTGACGAACTGGGCTCATGAATTTTGATATCGATAAGTGCAATTTTTTTTACATATCGGTAGAATAAACGAAAAGGTAAGCTGTATTTTGAATTCTGTTGAAGTTCAAAAGATAAATGAGGTAAAAGACTTGGGTGTAATAATATCTGGTGACATTAAAACAAGTAGGCAGTGCACAGAAGCAGAGCAAAGAGCTAACAAAATTCTTGGTTTTGTGAGTAAAGCCTTTGAACTTAAGCCCAAGGAAATCATTCGTACTCTTTACAGTTCATTGATTCGTCCACATCTTGAATATTGTATATATTTTTGGTCACCCAACCTAATTAAAAAAGACAAAGAACGGAGAGAGTACAGCGTCGAGCAACCAAGGTAGATTGCCAGACTGAGAAACAATTCGCAAGAGGTGAGATTATAAGACGAATCGATTTAGCAAAATAAACAGAAGGTTAAAAGGTGATCTTATAACATTATTCATAATAATCAAAGGCTCTGATAATCCTGATCTACCAAATTACCTATGACTTGATTCGTCTGATCTTACTTGTCGTTATGGATACAAACTCGTTGGCAAACGATTTACCTTGAACGAAGCGAAGTACTTTTTCTTCAACAGGATTGTCAACATATGGAACGATTTGGCAAGTAGAGTGGTTGAAAGCAGAACCATAGTTTAGTTTAAGAACAAACTTGATAAATATTTCGCTTCAAGCCCACGACTTTCATTATTTGCGACTCCATAGTCAAAATTACCATTTGCAGGTTATTCTCTTTGAATTATCTGTATACCATCTTACTTTTACCACACAAATCTGTGTTTCTCATGTCTTCCACTATCACAGATAACCTCGAAAGGACCCAATGGTCTGTTATTGTTTGAATTCCTTTTCATTCCCTTGAGTTTAGATATCTCATTCCAAGCTTCTTTAAGACGTTGTTCTTGGATGAAAACTTAAGTACCTACAGCTTTGTTCACTTTTATTCCGTTAAATCCCGACTGTATAATTGACTGTGTATGTCAGTATGTTTCGAAACGTTTTCCTCAGTTGGCAATGGGACTAGATCGGGAATACAAGATGCCTTTTCAATGGAACAAAGAAAAAATTCATCGAATTTATATTGTCAAGTCGCCGTTTTCTATGAGAAAAGGAGCAGGAACTGGACTGTTCCACACGGGCTGTGTTTCTTTCACAAAATGCATGAATAGCTTTAGTGAGGAGCCTAACAAGATGCACAGCAACTAAATCGTTCATTTGCAGGCTGTTCTTCTTGAACATATCAGACCATGTGTATAAATGCAGTCATAAGTTTATGAGCTTAACGTCCTCCAGTGAACAAAGGTTTACTTGTTTTGTCAGTAAAACTGAACGATTTATTGAAAACTATTCCCAATGCCAATCCTAGATAGTAATGAAATCATTATATTGCTAGTTTCGCTCTTGAGCAATTGTTGTTGATTGAGATTAAACCTCCCAACAACTCAGGAGGTGCGGGCCCTATGCTCTAGGGTGGCCCATCGGCGTAGAGGGACCTAAACGCTGAGCCTAGGGGGTTGGGCTTGTTATCCCGCCCGGCCCCCATGAAAGCCAGACTACCTCTCTTGAACAAGCTCGTTACATTCCTCCAAACTCTCCTCTGATCTTTGCTTGTTTGTGTATGTAACATTTGATCCTCTAATGCAGGGTTTATGTTATCCACTCAAGAACATAAAAAGCAAAACAGTTTATTAAAGGAGGGTTCCAGGCATTTAATTTCTCCAGATGACCTTGGATGATGGAATAGTTGGATTCATATTAAAAACATATGTGGCCAGGCTATTAGTGTATTCCAGCCAATAGTCAATACTGCGAAGAGTTCAGCAATGATTTCCCCGCTGGACAGCGTCTGTACAAATCTATTATTCATTTTAATGAAAATCAATGTTGCCTATGGTGTTGTGTGACTTTCACACACGTTTACATGAGTTTACATGTGAAAGACAGACAACAGGAGGCCTGATTGGCCCGCGACTGGGTTGTCTGGTTAAAGAAAAAAAAAATAACTTGACAAGAAAATATAATTCCGCTCAGCAGTTTTTTAAGCTATCACCGACTCCCCGGTGCTGCACATTAGCCTGCTATTGTCCCCGTTACCGCTGTCGTTAATACAGTTTATTTCTGGCGTTTTTCTCAGAGTATACCAGAATTTATAGAATATTTGTTTAAATTATTTTTGAAGGTATTTATAGTCTTAGCATTCACTACGTCTGACGGTAACTTATAGGAAAAGAAACTTTGAGTTTTATTCCATTTGTCCCGGTAACCGTATTTTCTTGTATTTCAAAAAGACATTCGTGATTTACGTTATCGAACTTGTTCAGAATTTTGAACACTTAGATTAAGTCGCCGCGAAGTCTACGTTTTTTAAGGGAGAGGAGCTCCAAACGTTTTAACCTCTCTTCGTATGGCAAATTTCTAAGGGATAGGATCAATTTTGTCGTGCGTCTTTGTACTTGCCCTAATTTTCCTTGTCTTTTTTCATAATTTGGGGACCAGAACTGGGCTGCACATTCAAGGTGTGGTCTTACTAAAGAATTATCAAGTGTGAGAATTGTATCTGGTGTCTTGTTATCTATGTTCCTGGCTATGAAACCTAACATTAGTTGCCTTTTTTACTTGCTGCTTGACAGTGTTTAGTATACTTCAGATTGTTGCTAATGACAACTCCAAGGTCCTTTTCTTCATTTACTTTAGTTAGAAAGTTTCCGAATAGTTTGTAGTCGTAACGTATATTCTTGTCTCCAGCGTGCATAACTTTACACTCGTCAACATTAAGCTTCATTTGCCATCTGTTTAACCACTCTGCAAGTAAGTTTAGATCTCTTTGAATCATTTCAGTCCCACCTGTTTACAGCTCTACCTCCTGGTTTAGTACCATCAGCAAATTTGGAGATTTTAGGTATGAGACCAAGTTCTAGGTCATCAGTGTATACTGTTAAAAGATTGGGGCCTACGATTGACACCTGTGGCACACCACTTGTTACATCTAACCAGTCTGAGACTTCACCGTTTAATACTACATGCTGCTCTCTTTCAGTAAGCCAGTCTCTGATCCATATACAGAGTTCTTCACCAATTACGTGATTGAGTTTATGTAAAAGTCTCTCGTGAGGTACTTTATAGAAAGCCTTTTGGATATCTAATTATACTACATCAGACAGTACTTTTTCATCCCAATTCTGATAAATAATGTTAGAAAATTCCAGTAAGTTTGTCAGGCAGGATCTTCTATTGTGAAAACTGTGTTGCTTGTCTAATATGATTTTGTGATCCTCTAGAAAAGTGACAGTTTTATCTCTTATTATTTTTTCTATCATTTTACCTAACATTGACATAAGGCTAATTGGGTGGTAGTTCAAGGCACACTTTTTGCATCCTTTCTATATATATATAGGAGTAACATTTGCTAGTTTCCAGTCAGTTGGCAACTGACCATCCAATAGAGATTTGTTGAATATTTTTGATATGGGGTATATCAGTTGTCTCTTGACCTCTTTTAAGAATTTTAGAGCTAAGTTATCTGGACAATTGGATTTGTTAGGATTTAGTTGGTCCAGATGTTTATTTCAGAGCTCTTTATTTCTCTAACCTTCAACTCTCTTCTTCATCAGATCCTTGAAACATTTTCATTGGTTGCAATATTCGAGATGTTTCTTTAGTTATGAATAAGGAGTTAAAAGAATAATTTAGTATGGTAACCATTTCCTTGCTGTCAGTAGTTAGTGTGTCACTTTCATTTATTTCAAGGAAATTCTTTTTTCTTCCTTGCATTTTCTCTGTCTTATGACCTTCTTACATTGTCTTTGGATTTTGATTAATTCCTGGTGATTTTCATTAGCTCCCATTGTTTTGAAATTTTTATACGTTTTCTTCTTTTGGCAAATTAGTTCTTCTATTCTCCATGATTTTGAAATGTTCCAAATTCTCTTCGTAATTGGTGGAATATTGTTATTTTCAATCTTGAGTTGTGTGTTTTTAGATTTTTTCCACATTTCCTCTACTGTGAGAACATCAAGAAATTTTGTCCATTTGGTACTGAAAATTTCATGCCTAATGTTTTCAAAATTTGCTCGCCTATAGTTTGGGGTCAAGAGTTTGTTGTCATTTTTTTCTTAATCTAAATTTATTTATAACCTAAGCAAACTGTGATTGCTGTTTGACAAACTCTCACCTACTTTGCAAGAGTTTATTAAGTTTGTGTCACTGGTGAGGACAAGATCAAGAATGTTTTTACCTCTAGTTGGTTTTTAAACTAACTGTTCTAGAAAAGCGTATTCAATCAGTTCTGTTAGTTTCGTTCCTTCTCGGTCACCTGTTAACATATTCCAGTTAATGTTTGAACTGTTGAAGTCTCGTACTATTATAACCTCTTTACTGTTTACTAAAGTTTTGATTTCATTGTATAACATCTTATCGTCATCTTTTTGCTTAGGAGGTCTGTAGAAAATGCGGAGCCGTAGTTTACTTTTGAACTTGTTGGTAATGTTAGTATAAAGAGAGGCATAAGTGTGTGTCTACTTTGCTTGTCTTAATAGCACTTAGATTTTTATTGATGTAGATCAAAACTCCACCACTTACCCTGTATATGCGATCTTTCATAGATAGTTTGTATCCAGGTATTGCTAACTTGGTGATTAAGTGTTTAATCTCATAGTTTACCCATGTTTCTGAGAATGCAATAATGTTCGGTTTTCGGTCACTGCATAGGATATAAGTTCATCGCGTTTTGTATTGATGCTCCGGGCATTTGTGTATATTAAACTTATTTTCGTTGGAGCTGATTTCTGGATTGAATTTGCCTTTCTTTTACTGTCAGTATGCGTGTTTGTATTAACAGTGTTAATATCTACGTGTACTGCAGTGGGAGAGTGATGGTTCTCCATTTGTTTTGGGTTCACTGCATTACTCCAACCCTCCCTACACTGGACCCTTCCAGTCTTCGTCCTAACAGTTACCTGAGAATTGACTTGTAGCTGTGCTAACCTGCTACTTATGATGCCTGAGTTGTCCTCAACTGACCCTAATTGACCTTTCTTTGCTAATTCCTCTACCTGTGAGATTACTGCTAATCCCCAAGGATCCTTACTGCCAATCTTCCATCCATCCCTTACCATGACATTTATTGTGATCAAATTGGACGCCTTGTTTCTCAGATCCCTTTTACACTCAGCAGTTTATGTCAGACTGCTTCGACTCAACTCTGTCAAGTAAGGATGCAGAGTTAGAACCAACCCAAATGTGAGAGCAGTACTCCATACAAGGACGAATCAATCCCTTGTATAAACGGAGCAACTGTTCAGAAGATAAGAAGTTACGACATCTAAACAGTACACCTAGGTTCTTAGAGGCAGACTTAGCTATTCGCATAATGTGGGGCTTCCAAGAAAGAGTGGAAGTGACAGTAACACCAAGTATGTTCATTGAGTAAAGAGGTGGAATTACAGAACCGTCAAAGGAAAGACGAGAGTTGTGAGGAGTTTTCGATAGAGAGATAGGTAAAAATTGGTTCTCGGAGGCATTAAACGTAACTAGATTTTGTGTACCCCACTGAGAAATCCTGTTCAAGTCTGAGTTTATTGAGGAAGCTGTTTCCAGACGAGATGCAGATCGAGTGAGAGAAGGAGCAGGACTGAAGGATGTGGATGAATGTAGTGTTGAGTCGTCAGCGTATGAGTGCATTGGACTGTTTTTGAGGAGAGGAAATCGTGGGAAAAAAGGGGAAAAAGTGTAGGAGACAGGACAGAACCTTGAGGGACATCGCTGTTGATGGAGAAAAGGGGGGAGGCTGATCCATCAACAACCACAGATATAGATCGGCAGGAGAGGAAGCTCGATATGAAGAAGCAAAGTGAGGGAGGGAAGCCAAAACAGGGGAGCTTCGAGATGAGACCCCGATGCCACACCCTGTCAGATATATAATAATTGGGACTCCAAAATACCAACTAATGTTGTAGGCTTAAACTTTCGTAAATTATTTGCCAAAGTTCAGTAAAACTGAATCTAATGTTATAAGAGATTGAATCTATAGGTAGAGAGGAGTGGGTTTCACACAGAAGACAATGAGTGGTATTAGATGGGAAGGAAGCCGTTTGGCTCCATGTGACAAGCTGGGTAGCACAAGGCTCACTCCTAATGCCCATACTGTTCACTCTCTCATCAACGACCTGGAGACACGACCCACCAACTGAATATTGAAATTTGCAGACGACACGAAATTAGAGGAAGACTGCCTGAATATTCCAAGGGATTTCGACAAGCTGAAGGAGTGGTAAGAGAAATGGCAAATGGTTTCAACACTGACATATGTTAAATACTTCACTATGGAACTAAACATATAAATCATGAATACAACACATTTGGTAAACAATCATCAGAATTGATAGAGGAATAATACCTAAAATGACCTAAAATATGGACAACAACATTGTTTATGTTAACAAAAAGATTAACATGAAGATAGGTTTCATACCTAGAAATGTAAACTGTAAATCAAAGCGTTCGATATTCACTCTTCAAAAGATCCTGAGAAGACCTAACTTCCAAACGCGCTACTCAGTTCTGGTCACTAAATTTGATCCAAGATGAATCAGTTGCTAGAAGGATTTCAAAGAAGAGCACCCAATCTATTCCCGCCACCCAGATATAAGCCTCATCAGAAAGAAACAAAAACTATTCTCTTTAATATATTACAGACTCCGAGTTGATCTAATGTATGTTTGGAAAATACTTTGACTTCGACAACACACTGCAATCAAATTTTCTCTCTTTATACAGACATTTAACAAGATACAATGGTGTGAGGATTACATGTAATAGCAAAACAGGCAAAAATTCTAATCTATAGAGTGGCAGGACATTGGAATAAACTATTTTCAACTGTAGCATACGCAAAGACTATCAATACCCTCACATCCAAGACACACACATACTTCAGTCATCTGTTATCAGCAAATAATTCCGTAAAGAAGAGACATTAAAAGCCGTTTTTCTACTTCCGGGTCCAGCCCCAGTGTGGCGGTCAGTAACATAGTTAAGGAACTTTTCCCGTCCACATTTTCCTGTAACCTACCTGTGGCAGTGCGCTTCCTCCGTACTGCAAGCTGTTTCTTCTCATCTCCTCCCCTCCCCAGCAGTTGGGCCAGAGGAAGAGGTGGATGGGGAGCTACCGTCTGCTTCAGTAGTCTGTTTCAAGAACAATTCAGAGCTAGCAAGCAGATAACCTCGTTATGGACCAGCTGGTCACCTGTCATTTGACTTCCTATACAAATATTTTTCCAAAGCGATATCTTACCCCAGTCCCCGGCTGCAGGCAACGAGCCTCAAGACTAATATCTCTCCCATTACTCGCCATGAAGCTCATCTTTTAAGGTGAACGACACAGCTCTCGTATAATGCATTAGGTACACAGTAAACTATCTCCCACTGTCAAAAGTAAAAATACATTTCCTTCTCCTTTGGGCAATACTTTCAGGACAAGCTTCTCCTCGCCCCCTCTACCGCCCACTACCCCTACCCCCCCTCACCCACCTCCATTCCCCCCCCCCCCGCAACACACATACAACACAAGACCCTTGCGAAAATTCCTGCTCATTGAGCTCCCTCACCAGGCTCTGGCTCGGCCTCTCCCACTCCCTCCCACTCACCATTAACTCCCTATTAGGACTCCGTTACTCCCTCCCCAACCCTACACCCCATCTCCCACGCTACTCCCATTAACGTGTTTATTAATGGGTAGTTGGAGGGGGGGAGGGAGTTAGGACGCATACTTTACCCCATAGTGAACTCCAGATTTCTGTTCACCCACATCTTGTCCTTTACTCCAACCAGAGTACCGGTATGGTGGCATGACAGGTACCGGTAATTGGCATGACAGGTACCGGTATGGTGGCATGATAGATACCGGTATGGTGGCATGATAGGTATCAGTATGGTGGCATGATAGGTACCGGTATGGTGGCATGATAGGTACCGGAATTGTGGGATGATAGGTACTGGTATGGTGGCATGATAGGTACCTGTATGGTGGCATGATAGGTACCGGTATGGTGGCGTGATAGATATAGGTATGGAGGCATGATAGGTACTGGCATGGTAGCATGACAGGTACCGGTATGGTGGCATGATAAGTACCGGTATGGTGGCATGATAGGTACCGGTATTGTGGCATAATAGGTACCGGTATGATGACATGATAGGTACCGGTATGGTGACATGATAGGTACGGGTATGGTGGCATGATAGGGACCGGTATGGTGGCATGATAGGTACCAATATGGTGGCATGATAGGTACCGGTATGGTAGTAGGATAGATACCGGTAATATGGCATGATAGGTACTGGTATGGTGGCATGACAGGTACTGGTATGGTGGCATGAGAGGGACCGGTATAGTGGCATGATAGGTACCGGTTAGGTAACATGATAAGTGCCGGTATGCTGACATAATAAGTGCCGGTATGGTGGCAAGATAAGGACCGGTATGGTGGCATGAAAGATTCCGGTATGGTGGCATGATAGGTACTGGTATGGTGGCACGATAGGTACTTGTATGGTGGCGTGATAGGTACCGGTATGGTGGCATGATAGGTACAGGTATGGTGGCATGATAGGTACCGGCATGGTGGCATGATAGGTACCGGTATGGTGGCATGATAGGTACCGGTATGGTGACATGATAGGTACCAGTACGGTGGCATGATGGGTACTGATATGGTGGCATGGCAGGTACCGGTATGGTGACATGATAGGTACCGGTATGGTGACATGACAGGTACCGGTATGGTGACATGACAGGTACCGGTATTATGACATGATAGGGACTGGTACGGTGGCATGATAGGTACTGGTATGGTGGCATGACAAGTATCGGTATGGTGGTATGAAAGGTACCGGGATGGTGGCATGATAGATATCGGTATGGTGGCATGATAGGTACCGGTATGGTGGCATGATAGGTACTGGTATGGTAGCATGATAGGTGCCGGTATTGTGGAATGATAGGTACCGGTATGGTGGCATGACAGGTACTGGTATGGTGGTATGATAGGTACTGGTATGGTGGCATGACAGGTACTGGTATGGTGGTATGATAGGTACCGGTATGGTGGCATGACAGGTACTGGTATGGTGGTATGATAGGTACCGGTATGGTGGCTTTTTTTTTATGTTGAAGGCTCCAGTCACGGACAAGAGTCCACATCAAGGCCGGGCCCTAATTGAAATATAGAGAGAGTTGAGAAATTGGGAAAAACAGACAGGGAAAGTATT
>JAYMFT010008255.1:0-17005 GCA_038088735.1 Panulirus argus
TATCCCCTGGGATACCCTATCCCCTGGGATAATATATATATATATATATATATATATATATATATATATAAAAAAAAAAAAAAAAGCCCTCTTTCTAAAGGCTCCTGCAGTCCAAGGCTGCATTACTTTCAATAGTAGGAAAATGTAGAATTCTTTAGGAGGTCTTTGACAAAACCCACTCCAAATGATAGTCTTGCCAAAAGTGACTTTTCACTGTGCAAGCTTATGCATCGATATATGTGTGGAATGAGAGGTCGTTATTTAGGGGGTCAAATTTGTAGTCTCAGCAGTGTTATATCAACATGGGCTGTAGATGATGTTTGGAGTAGGTTGAATGTGTTGGAAATGAAATGATTGACAGTAATATGTCGTATGAGGTACTTTGATTAAGTAAGTACTAAAAGGTTAAGAGAGAGGTGTGGTAATAAAATGAGTGTGTTTGAGAATGCAGAAGAGGGTGTTGAAATGGTTTTGACATTTGGAATGGATGAGTGAGGAAAGGTTGACAAAGAGGGTATATGTGTCAGAGGTGGAGGGAATAAGAAGCAGGTGACCAAACTGGAGATGGAAGGATGGAGTAAAGAGATTTTGAGTGATAAGGGCTTGAGCTTGCAGGAGGATGAAAGGTTTGCACAGGATGGAGTGGTATGGAATGATGTGGTATACAGGGGTTGATGTGTTGTCAGTGGACTGAACCAGGGCATGTGAAGCATCTGGGTAAACCATGGAAAGGTTTGCAGGACCTGGTTGTGGTTAGGGGGCTGTGGTGTTGATGCATTACACATGACATCTACAGAATGGATATAATGGATTTTTTTTTTTCCTGGTGCTGCCTCATTAGCATGAGGTAGCTTAAGAAACAGACAAATAAGCCTTTGTGAAATAACCTCATAATGCCTTTTCTGAAACACTATGAAGTGTTTGCTAGTAGTAAGAAATATATCTGATATTTGTAACAAGAGAAGTTAAACATTTTTGTCCTTGATGCACCCATGTTTTCTTTTTACAGCATCTGTTTGATCACTTACCCTGAATAACATTTAGTCACACCAGTTAACATACTCTAAAAATAAACCAAACTTTTTTCCATTACTAAGAAAGTCATGTGAGTATTTTGCTTTTTTGTTACTAATTGTGTGTTAAAAACTTTGTGACCCATAATATGTGTGTAGTGAGTGCCATGGTGTGTTTGTTGCAGTGAGAACGCTACGACACAGCCTGCATCTGCCGCCTCCCCGCCTCCTTCCAGACTCCCTCTTCCTGTCTGATTTCTCATAGCTCACTCCATAGCATGGTCGTAGTCCAGCTGGCTGTAGTCTCCCTTCGTACATCCATCATGTCAAGTTATAGTTGGGGGATAGTCTGGCTCAATTCCCCTTCAGTAGTTCCTCTGAAAAATTGCACATGAGGATTGAATTCACCATCAAGATGGAATAATGAGTTTTCCTGTAGTAATCCCCAAGTATCAGCCCTACATCCCGTACAGTATCTACAACCTCATGATGGAAGACTCACTACCTGGGTAACCTGCACTGATTACATCCCTAGTATGTGCCACTCTTACCCATTTTTTTTTTTTCCTGACAAAAATTTTGTGCAACTGTGGACACAAAAACTGTGTATCATAACATTTAAGTATATTTACATGGTTTTTGCCTGTTTTTTCTCTAATACATATTATCATAATGATAGCACTTTAGTTCACATTGACTTTTAAAATCTAGGTATTGTACACGCTTCTGTCAACACAGGAATTTCAGTACTTTATTTCAATCTACAGTGAAATATTTCTGTTCCTAGTAGATAATCAGTTTAAAATTAAACTTAAACTCAGTCCTCACAAATACTATCTATATCAGTGGAGAAATTACCTGCTGGCAAAGACATCTTCCTGCATCATATACCTGTCATACGAGTGAAGTATATGGGAAGAAATTGTGTTTGCAGGCATGTGTAACAGTGAATACTATTAATTTCAATAATGCACATAGCACAGTATGCCATTTTGGTATTACTGTAACATAGAGACTTAAACTATATAGTTGTCATAACATATATTCACAGAAAGATACAACTGCAACATTAAAATTCCTCACCCATATTTTTTTTCTAAACTCCATGCTATATTCCTGTATAAAGTATCTATAAAGTTATCATACATCTAGGCTGTTTATTAAAGAAATAAAAACTATAATTTTTGTAAACAGCGAGTGGTGGATGGATGTGAATTTTGATCCTTAATTCAAGGTGAAAAGTTAAAAGTTTCTATTGGGCATAATTTCCTTGTCACCACTCTCTGTTATATATATATATATATATATATATATATATATATATAATACCTGTGTTCCAGCAGTCATACCATTTTATGGACGCAGTTCATAAACTAAATTTTTTTTTTAAAGTGAGGTTTGACCACTTGTTACAGTTCTATGCAGTAATTTTTATTGCCTGATAAGGGTACAGGGTCAGTGTTAGTCTGTTTTTAAAGTACATGTCATTCAACATTTTGATTGTTATATCATCATAAGTATTTAAATAATTTCATACTAGTTTTTTCATCATCATGGTATTGTAATTTACCAATTATGCATTTTCATTAAATATTTTTATGCATGGGTAGGAATGATGCTTATGAGAATTATATACTTGAGTTATACATTGTTAATGCCACATTTATGATAGATGAGGGTCATGTTGTGTTGTTTGCAGATTAACAACAAAGTGCCAAGTATCTGCATGTGTTTGTTTCTCCACAATAGACTACTGGTACTTTGAAAAATCCTTACAAGTACCTGAAAATCCTTAGCATTGTGATTCTTCCTCTGTACTTTTGTCATACCATTTTGTACTCCACAAATTTTTTCATATTTGCTCTTTTAAATAATTGAGAACAAATTTCAACAATGAATATGAAATTGGCATGTGATTTTGGTTTATCATACTCTCAAATACCAAGGTGAAATGTGTGCGATGGAACAATCCAATCCATGAACAAGTTGCCAGCAGTGACAAAGGTTTACTTACAGTAAAGAGCCTGCTAAGTAAAATGGGGGGAATTTTTTGCCTTTTAAACCAAGAAAAATTCGTAATGTAAAATATTTGAGCTTATAATATAGTGAAGAAACAAACGGAACTGAATAAAAGGATAATTGTAATGACAAACTCGACAACCTAGACGTGTGCCTGAATGTATCGTATCCTATAGTGTCATTATTAAAGATGTGTGTAAAACAAGAAAAGACCTCTTATTCATTCCATACAGTGGATTAAATATAAAAATTGTGGCACATTTGAAAAAAAAAAAAAAATTTTCTACTCTGTGTGCAGTAAAAAGTAAATGGTGCCAATTAATAAAACACTAAATGAGAAATATAAAATTTAAACTCTCTTTGTATCATCTATGGCACAACCCAAAGTTCAGAGTTACTGAAACTGGTATACCAATGCATAAATTATTTCTTAGTAGATGGTAGATTAAGGCTATTTTTTTCATGCAAAAGCTTAATTCATTTACTAACATTCTACCATGACTTATGCTGACATATAAAATCTGTATATGTACAAGAATGTCATGTATTGAATTGTGGGATAATATATATCCAAAATGCAAGGCCAGTGCCATTTTTCATAACAGTACTTCAAAGCCACTACTTCCGCTTCCTTTTAAAAGGAAAATATTCCTTTTATATATGCTGTATGTAAATTACATGTGTGATGTACACTTAACTAAAGGTCATGTTTTAAAGATGACACTACCTATTAATGAAGTTTCTCAGGACATAAGTCCCACTTTCATCTGATTTCTGATGACTTACAAAGCTACATACCTATTTGAGCTCAAGTATTACTTTGCACAAATAAACTGATAAGAAATGCTTCTGCATAATATCCTTTACTATTTTTTCTCAATTTTTTTTACTGTACAGAGGAGTACCCCTCCAACAATGCCCTCAGTCTCTTGTTAAAAATGTTAAATATGAAGAAACCTGACATATTAACACTTGTGTTACAGTGGCAGTATGATAATCAATGAGGTAGGAGGTGTTGTTACAGTGTAAAGTAAGGAGTTCAGAATTGAGAAAAGTATTGAGTTTCAGCACCTCGAGGGGTTCTCTAGTTTGTACCCTGCCTTCTCATGGTGACCTTTTCAGTACACCCTTTAGGGGTGGAACTAAAGGTGGAGAGGCATAGCCCAAGTACATTAGGGCAATACTTTTAGATTTGGACAGGCATCTGAGGTGTACTGGTACTTTTAGTTTTGAAAATTTTGAAGCCTTGCCGCCTCTGGGAACACTGTGCAGAAGTTACCCTCTGCCAGTGACCTGTCAAGGGTTGAGACACTGGAGTCTACCAGTTATGCTGAGGGTGATGGCACTGAATGTGAATGGGATAACTGGTGGAGAAATGTACATGTAAAAGTTGTAGTGCGAATGTGCTAGGGATTGGGGAAACCCATATCCTTGGGCAGGGTGTGTGGAATTAAAGTGGAAATGATGAATGCAAGTTATGGGAGGGCATGGAAGGCGGTGTGGTATGGACGGGAATGAGTGAAAATTATTGGGTGAGAGGAAAAGAAGGATGTGCAATTCTGCTGTCACCAAGAGTATGGGAGGGTTACAGAGCATCGATGAAATGGGTCAAGAATAGTGTGGGTGAAAGGACAGATTGGGATTGTGAAATATGCATGGTTATGTGTATAAACACCTGTGAATATGAAGACTGTATGAGGTAAGGATGTAATGAAGCTTTTCTGGAGGAATTTGAGAATGAAACATGGTCATATTGGGTGTTATAAATGCTAAAGTGGGCTGTGATGAAATCGGTGAGATAGTTGGTAAATGGGGAGTGCCTGGAGTAAATGAGAATGGAAGCTATCTTGTGGATGTTGTGCTTGAAGGGGTTTGTTCCTTGCACACACCTTTTTTCAGCACAAGATGATCACAGATATACATGGATGAGGAATGAAGGAAGAGGAGCAAAAATGCTTAGATTAACTATATGACAGTGGATGGAAGACTGTAAAAGGCTGTGCTGGATGCTACAAATGTAAGAGGATTCTTTGGAGACTCCGACCATTTCAGGGTTCTTGTGGTGATGAGGATCAGGGAGAAGTGGAGGAATGGAGAGGTAAAAAGAGTTGGCAAGCAAGAAGATGAATCAGGAAAAATACAGGGAGGAGTATGAAAGGAAGGTAACTGAAAACCTAGATTGAAGTGCAGTGCATGTACAAATGCAGTTGTGTGAATGAGGTGTTTAGAATGTTTAGAGAGATACTAATAAAGATTGCAGAATCAGTAGTTGGATACAAGGTAGTGAGATACAGGAATAAACAGGGCAATGCATGATGGACAGAAGAAATTAGAAATGCTGTGGAAGAGAAGAAAAAGGCTTATGGTAGATTGCTCAATAGGAATGTACCAGTGGAAGTTCAGCAAAGGAGGGAAGAATACAAAATATGTAAGTGAATGTTAAGAAGCTGACAGAGGAAAACAAAGAAAGAGTAGATGAAGATTTTGGAAGAAAGTTAAGTAAAAAGTTTTGGAATAATAAGAAACTATACTGGAAGGAGGTGAAAAAGGAAAGGTGGAATTAAGAGTGGAAATGTTGATGTGAGAAGTAAGGAAGGGGAATTGCTCAATCAAAAGGAGGAAGTGAAAGGAATATGGAAAAGAGTATTTTGAAGAACTGATGAATATGGCAGAAGAGGAGGCAGCACTTGTTACATGCATGGGTATGGAGGATGGAAAGAAGAGGATACAAGTGCAGGGCCTATCACAAAGAGGGAGGTAAGAAGGGCAACAATGAGGCTGAAGGTAGGAAAGGCAACTGGAGTGGATGGGATTACAGTTGAAATATGAAGAAAGTGTGATAGAGTGAATGCATCTTATATGTGATTTAGCACAGAAAAAGAAGGTTGTGCCATGCCTGAGGATTGGGTGAAAGCTATTATTGTTCCTTTATTCAAAGGAAAAGGTGCTAAGGATGTATGTAGCAATTGTAGGGGAATAAGTCTGTTAAGTATAACAGGAAAAGTGTATGCAAGAATATTAATTGACAGAGTAATGGAAAAGACTAAATGGAGAATAAGTGAAGAGCGAGGGGTTTATTAGGAAAGGTAGGGGATGTGTGGATAAGATTTTTGTCATAAAGATGACACTGGAAAAGTATTTAGCGAAAGGTAAGAAGTTGTATGTAGCTTCTATGGATCTGGAGAAAGTGTTTGACAGTCAAGTGGAATGTTTTGTGGGATGTGTTAAGGATATATGGTACAGGTGAACAACAACTGTGGATGGTGTATGTGTAAGAGTGAATGGAGAGCCAAGTGAAAGTTCTGGGATACATGTAAGTGAGAGGTAGGGCTGTGTGATGTCACCATGGCTTTTTAATATGTATATGGATGGAGTGATAAGAGATGAAAGCAAAACTTGGGAAAAGGGGGGCAGAGATGGAGTGTGGCAATGAGATATGGTGGCTAGTGGCAAGCCTGTTTATGGATGATACTGTATTGTGTGCGGAGAGTGAAGAGGAGTTGCAGAAGGTTGTAAGTGTGTTTTATGAATGTAAGTGGAGGAAACTGAAGGTAAACGCAAGTAAAGTAATGGTGTTTGAAAGGAAAAAAGTTAAAATATTGATTTTGTAAACCCATATAGAGTGAAAGAAGAAAGGATACTAAATTGTGCTGTGGATATGGGGGGAAGAACACTGGAAGAAGTGAGGGAGTTTAAGTATCTGGGAGATGTCTTGGGTAAGTGTGGTGATATGAAGGAGACAGAAGGGATAGAGCAGTACAGGACAGAAGTCATTGGGCCCCTTAACAGAATAATGAAGGGTAGAGGTGTAAGTATGGAAGTGAAGTGAGGATTAAGGGACAGCATACTCCTCCTATCCCTGACCTATGCAGCCAAAACATGGAATTAGAGTGAGGCACAGAGGTCATGAATGCTGGAAATGGAAATGAGCTATTTGAGAAGAGTGTGTAGTGTGAGTAGATGGAATGAAGAAAGAAATGAAAGGGTGTAAGAGAGATGTGGTATGGCAAGGAATGCAAAGGGAGTGAATTGTGGAGTGGTAGAATGGGTGAAATGTAATACATTAAGGTGGACTGGGCATGTGGAAAGAATGCAAGAGTGGGAGTTTACAAGGACAGTGTATATATAATAGTAAAATTAAAGTGGTTGGTGAGAGGAAGACCACCTGTCATATGGGCAAATGGGGTGAAGGAATACTAGAGGGAGAGAAACAGAGGAAGAAGGGAGGCATGTAAGGACAGGGAGACTCTTTTGCCGTGCCATCCCTCAATGGGACTTCCCGGAGGGAATGGGCATCAGAAATATAGATGGATAGAGTTACAGTTAATTAGATAAATAAAAATGTAAAGAATGAGCATAAATGAAAGCTCATCAAAATAAGGTTGCCTAAATACACCTCACTAAGTGCTAATGACACAAGATAAATATTTAATAACAATTATACTAAATACATAATTTTTACTGCCAAATTTTATCAATCTTTAAACAAAGATTCAAATCAATGAACTAATCACAAACTGATATAACTTTCCACTACTTAGCAGTAATACCTGTGCAGGACCTTTACCAAACAGTTCATTAATAGCATGTCATTTCTACATACTTGCTCCTATTACGCACAAACACTCTATACTATCTGTCTATCTATAAGGTAACAGAGTCTCCATAACTAGTGAAACTTCATTGCCACTTCTTAACCTTTAGTGCCTCATCCCTAACATGTCAACTCTAGCGCAGTATTTGCAGAGACTCCTACCTAATGTTAACATCTCTCTCTATATTTCTGACACCTGTTCCAAATGGAACTCCCTCAAGGGGGTGGCCTCAGCAACAGTCTCCATAACTAGTGAAATCCAGTGCAATGACATGTAATGTTCACACTGACTACTACCTAATGCTTCTGCCTAATATTCCTACCTACTGCTTTATACTGTTACAGCTCAAATTTCTCCATTGCTTCCCTATTGCAGTTATGGTAGGTACATAGTGGTGGAAAAGAATACATGTATTATTCAACAAGCACACAGTAAAATCTCATTGTAGGTACATTTCCATCTCACTTGTTTCGCTCATACTGAATTCACTTTGTTTTTCCATGCACACTTAGCCTTTTGTAAAACACCAGGGCCTCAACTTGTGATGTTTCAGACTTATGATACTTTACAATTAATGTAATTTGTATAGATTTACAACTCTGTGCTACAAAATGACACAAATTTGAAAAAATTCGTTTTTTCTCTTTAACCATTCTATATTTTTAATAACTAAAAGAACGTATTCTTTTACTAAAAAGTATATAATAATCCGATAAACTTGTGCACTTATCATGCATATTCTAATGATGTCACAGCAAAATACCAATTGATTTGAATGCCATCAACTGGCAAAAGACATTCATTTGCATTTATTGCTAAACCCATTCTATTTTTATACACAGTATATGTAAGGATTTCAATATCTGGGAACAATGTAAAAGATATTCATAAGAGGACTGGACATAAGGTTATAACTCTTATGGTCAAACTAGAGATGCTTTGAGGGTTTGATACTGGTAAGAAACTTGAGTCTAAGGGTCTTCCTCACTGTTATCTTTATATTTTAAGTGTATAAAATAATCTACTTTTGATAATAAATTAGGCTTGGCTTTATTTTAAGGTAGTTGTGTTCTTATCAAGCATATCTTTATGATGTCATGGCAGTTTACAACAGCATTCGTCTTGTATCCCGCCAATTAGTTAAAGTACTGTGAACAAACAGAGTCACAGGTATTGTACTGCATCTGTTCTTCTTAGTGCTTTTAGAAAAATGATTAAGGAAGGAGGTTACACACCTTGGCAAGTTTTGTGTGGATAGGACTGACTGACTTTGGAAAAGAAAACAAGCTAGGACATTTATTAGCAAGAAAGACAAGACCTCATCACCACATCTGGTAAGTTCTCAGTGGCATTTTCTCCAACTGTCAGCAAATATTTATTTGATTAATAGTTTATGGATGGGGTGGTAAGGGAGGTAAATGTGAGAGTCTTAGAGAGAGGGGCAAGTTTGCAGTCTGCAAGAGATGATAGGGCCTGGTAAACAAGTCAGTTGTTGTTTCCTGATGATACAGCACTAGTGGCAGATTCAAGTAAGAAACAGCAGAAGTTGGTGACTGAGTTTGGAAGTGTGTGTTAAAGGAGAAAGTTGAGAGTGCATGTGAATAAAAGCAAGGTTATTAGGTTTAGGTGGCCTGAAGGACAGGTTAGTTGGGATACGAGTTTGAATGGAGAAAAATTGAAGGAAGTGAAGTGTTTTAGAAACCTGGGAATGAATATGGTATCGTTGGGAACCATGGAAGTGGAAGTGAGTTACAGGGTTGGTGAGGGGGCAAAGGTTCCAGGAGCATTAGATTTTTTTTTGTCATACAGCACAATCAAAATTATAGAACACACTCAGTCAAGGTTTCCACAGCCATTCACTGCATATTTCTAAATCTAAAAACTTTGTTTCTGTTCTTTTCTCTATTTACCTCTATCTCTGATGCCTGTACCATCTGAAACAACTTCAAGGGGGTGGCCACGGCAATAAAGTCTCCGCAACTAGTGAACTCTAGTGCCGCTTCTAAGCCTTTGGTGCCTCATCTTTAACAGGCCACTAGCAGAGGGCAACTCTAATGCAGTGTCTGCGGAGGCTCCTACCTAATGTTCCTACTGACGACTACTATCTATATCTAATATTTCTACCTAATGCACCTGCCTAAAGGTACCTACCTACTATTTCTAACTAATGCTCTTACCATTTTACCAAAAGGCACGGCTCATCGCAGAAAAATCTAGAGTTGTGAAGAATGAGCTGTGTGAGGTTAGTGTTGTCAGGTGTTATGTATGACAAGGAAAGAATGCATGTTTGTGGACAAAATGCCAGTGGTCCATGCATGGGTTAGGCAGAAAGAAAGACAACTACCTAGGTCAGAAGAGTGCAACCTGACAACCACTAAAGTGCTGGCTCACTATGCAGCTGTCGCTAATCCTCCCAATACCATCTTTCTTGTCACTTTTTTCCAAATGTTATATTTCTCAATGATTTCTAAACAGTAAACATTACTGTGCAACTGCAAATACTTGTAAACAGTAGAACTGGTTATACCAAAACAAAACTAAAACTGACAGCTCACATTTGTCCTGAGCACTTAAAAATGTAACTGAGCTACAAGCCTGGTTCCCAATCAACTGCTATCATTCCTACTAAATATATAACTCATATAGCCTCCATTCTACAATCCACATATTCAGTTTTATATTTCTTATATATTTTATCCAACCATACATATCTGAATCTGTTCAACATCTTTCCTTGCACACCCTTTGATATTTCTCCACTACTACCTTTTTGGATACTCCCCTATAATAACTTATGTAGCTTCCAGTCTCTCTAAGCACACTATCTGCTCTCCCACTGCCAAGCTGACAACTATAAATATAACTTTTCCATCAGTATGTACATTAAACTGCTGTGGCTCAATAATGCATTCTTGTCTAACTCAAGACACTTCTGACACAAGATATAATTTAACTAAATATTTTTATTAATAAACTACATCACCATAATATCTTATCAAGTGGGTGGGACAAAAAGGAAATGATAAACCTTTTTATGCAGAACACCAGAACACAATATCATATATATTATTTACAGTTTGTTAGATCTAACACTTCCAAGAAATACAGTAAACTCTTGATTTTTTGAATATCTTGGGTCCTGAAAGAATTTTGATAGCCTTAACTAAAAGCAGATGATGGCACAAGCTGATATGACGCATAAGTTGGCAAGATTATATGTTATTATTATTATTACTAAAGGAGGGAGAGAGAAAGAGAGAGAGAGAGAGAGAGAGAGAGAGAGGAAAATGGCTAGACATAGGTGTTATGATTCTGTCATAAAAGGTTTTTTGAAATAAAGCACATGGAGACTGGAGTAATTTTGTACTTACACAATTGTTATCTGGTGGAGGGACTGATAAGGGCGTGCTTTCGGTGGTTAGGCTTGGAACAGGTGGAACCATGTTAGTTGTTTTCTGCCAATTCTTCAATACTCTCTTAAATTGGGGGTACAACTTATCTTCCTAGTTCTAGTTTGCTTACTAGTAAAGCAGTGCTTGGATCCAACAAGATTTTTGAGGGTGTTCCATACACTGTCAGCTTCATTCTTTGTGGTCTTGCAGGAGTGAACAGTTTTTTTGTGTTGCATCTTCCGGTGAAACATCATCTGTATCAGGGTTCTTCAGTATTTCATTTTCACTTTCATAATTTGTGGACAATGATCACCATGCTACTGAAATGAATGAGAAAAACTGGAAATTCAGAAAACCAAAAGAGCCAGACAATCATGAGTTTATTGTACATATATGAAAGAACAGTTACATTAACATTCATATAGGCTACGATATAAACCAATATGATAAGTGATTTTGATAATGGGATGAGATAACTGATGAGGAGTATACCCATCACCTTCTATAAATCTTTTATGAGGTGGCAGACAAATAATCTTTTACTTATATTGAGTAATGATAAATAATCTCAAAATCAAAATGCTTACTTTTCTATCTATTTTCAAAAATTTTCATCATTGATTTCTTATTCACTTTTATAGTTTGCTGGACATTCATCACCATGCTAATGAAATTTTTCTATCACAAAGATATCAAATGGAGGAGGGAAAACTGAAAATTCATCAATCCAAGAGACCCAAATAAAGATTTTTTTCTGCCAGCAATTTCTTGTTATTTATCAGTATCAAACTGTGGTACCCTCCTCAAGCATGTACTGAAGCAAGCGACATTATACCAACTCTTATGTAATATGGATTCCTGGTATGTAAATTTAGTGCATCATACATTACAGCTAGAGTGGATGTGAACACGAGGCAAATCTTCTACTGTTCCTGGTGTTACCTCACTGATGCAGGGAAAAAAAAAAAAAAAAAAAAAAAAAAAAAAAAAAAAAAAAAAAAAAAAAGTCTTACCTTTACCATGGCATCTTTGGTACAATAAAGTATGAACAGTCTCAAAAACTACTACTACATTTGTCAAGATCACATCCACCATTTCAACATCCCAAAACAGATTCTTCAGTATGCAGTAACAACTAAACAAAAATTTACCGGGGATTTATAAATCATTTGATATCACCCTATGCAAAACAACTGCCACTATTCATGGAAGATTTGATTTCATTTTTTGAAAAAAAATGATAAGCCAAAACTATCAACCAGGAAACAATGTGAAAATACGTGAGCTTACTTCTCCACCAAATAATACTATGTTTATTTATACAAGACTGTTTACTTTAATAATCAAATAAAGTTTTCAACTGACCTGAAAATCCCAAGAATGAGAAAATGAGCTGCGAGTCTTCAAACTTTTGTAATGAAATTATTCATTTCCAATCTCGTAAAATTAAATTTCTTCCTTTAATAAACTGTAGGATGTACGTTGCATAAATGAAAATCTTATTTTGAAACTGGATGCTCCTTTGCATGGTATTATTAAAATCCTTGGATCTTGTAATGGTATTTAGTATTACATGCATGGAAATGAATGTAAAATGTTACATTACCAAAGCATGCTTGGTTTTTTAACATGATACATTATCAAAGCATGTTTGGTTTTTATCATATAATGAATTAGTAATAAGAACTATTCTAGGACCCTGAAATCTAGATTTATTTACACTCATTAAATATTAAGTAAAAACATCATGAAAATTAACTCACCAAATGATAACTACTTCTTTGACAGTTCAAAGAATATTTATTAAAAGTTTCATGTATTTTTTTTCTCACCATGTGCAACTGGCATAAGCAAACTGTAAATCAGACCATGACAGGTAAGGTTTCTTGTCAATGTCAAATTAGATTTACAAAGCATTAGAGTTGCCTCTGCCAAAAGGCCTGTTGAGGGTGAGGCACTAAACGCTAAGAAGTGGCACTGGAGTTCACCAGTTATGGGGACTCTTTTGCCATGGCCATCCCCTTCAGGGAGTTCCCAAAGGGAACAGACATCAGAGATACTGATGTATACAAGGCCATGGGCTACATACAAATGTGTATTCACATGTTTTGTGAGCATTACTGATCAAGTTTTAAGGTGCTGCAAATGTTATCTACAATTTCACAGTGAATGTAAACGTCAGAGAGAACAGTTTTCTCCTTGAAATTAAATGAACTTACACTTTTGCCATTACGAAAAAATTAAAATGTCACTGGTCAATTAGTAATACTAACTCAGCTTCTCAAAACTTAAAGATGAGGGCATTTACAGCTTCACAATCATAATGATTTATACATTCTTCATATGAGAACAAAATGTGTAAAGGTATGAGCACAAGTAAATCTGCTACCAAGATAACAACAATGTCAAATCAGCTTAGACCTGGGTCTGAAATACAACTAGTACTGTTAAAGTACTTAAAGACTGAAAATATAGCAGCATGCTTATCCAAAGTTGATGACAGAAGATGAAACGGTGATATGAAAACAATATTGAAGTTTCTCAAAGTATTTGGTGCGAGTTGTGTTTAGTAATACACTGAAACTGGGAGGAACCATTTGATTGGAAAACACAAGATATTAAACAATGGAAAATCGAAAAAGATGAGAAAATGTATTCATTGTATTATCTAGCAGTGAACATGTGGAAAATGCAAAGTGAAGAGAAGGTGAATGTACCAAAAACTGACAAAGAAATTTGTACAAAAATAACTTTTGTTATACACAAATACTGTTAGGTAATGACAAACAGGATATATTCCTCTCAAATATGCACTCTGATGGATCTTGTCACTGATATTTTACTGCACAGTACTCCCAGCTGTAGTCAATATTCTGCCTAATGGCAGTTCCTAGGCTTTTACCCACTATTTTTCTTTTCTTTTCCATCTATTACAACTGATCATTTCAGCCATCAAAGCTAATTCTAAAGATTTCCCTTAAGAACACTTCTCTTGCACCTTTCAATCCAGTTTCTTCAGCAATTTCCTGTGGCATTTGGCCACTCCAATTTCAATTCTTTATCATAGTCGCCTCCATAATTTTCCTTTTTTAAGGTACTCTTTTCTGAATATCCTATTCTCCCAACTCACTTTTTCCTTCTTTCTCCACACCCTTATCTCAAAAGCCTCTGATTAATGAATGGCTGTTTTCCTTAGTGTCTGCTTTCCAGATCTGCACAGAGTTATGTTCCACAAAAATGTCTTTACAATCTTCTTTACATTACATTACTCTTATTTAATGCTTCCTTCTTTATCTCAATATTAAATCTGATCTCTGCTTCATGTTTTTCCAACGACTGTGACCAGGACAACCAAAAAGTTGAAACAGATCGCCTATTCTACTCTTGTTCTATATTTACTTTCAGACCAAATTCCTTTGTTGTTATTTTTACTATCCATTTACCACTGTACACCAGCTCTTATACAAGCAACGTTTCCTTAGTCATCTGCATATAGTGTTGTTCAGCAGCTCTCCTCTTGCCTTAACTCCCTTCCTCAATTACTTCCATTGCTTGAAGAATAATCATCACTTTAATTTCAAAAGTGATGAAAACCCTTACATGATTTCCAGTCCAATCATTACAGGTTCCAAATCTGCCACACTGATTACTTTGTGGTCATAGTATAGCATACCAATCAGTCCCTGGTCAACACCAATCTTCATAATTTCCATTAACTTCACAAGCCTTCCCTAAGACAAAAGAACACGCACATAATTTTTTGAATGCTATGATTCTTTTCAATGAAATGGTTAGCTTTGGATTCTGTCTTCTTTGTTAATGATCTCAGTATGATCTTTTATGTATGAGTAATGGGCTACAAAGTGCACTGTATTAGGCTCCTCCTGTATAAGTTTCTTGGCTATTTCCCCTTTCCATATATATCCTTCCACAGTCTGACTAGATGTTCGGTGGTTTTCTCTACTAGTTCCTTCAAACAACCTGATATTAAACTACAATTGCTTTCACTTTTTATGTTTATTTTACACTTCCATTCTATCAGATCTGAACCCTCAAACTACCCAAAAGACACATGCAACTATATATTTTTTTTGTTTATTCTACCATTTTTCCTGAAAAATCCAAATTTTAATACTTGAGTTTTTTCCAAATTTTCCATGTCATCAAACCATATGTGCATCTCATCTCCCATTTACAAGCCAGCCACTTTCACAAGAACTGTTTATTGTTGTAAACCTTTTAGATCCTCTTCTCATATGTACTCATATGATACAGTTTTTTCTTTTAACTGAAATTCATCTACGGCCACAGCACACATCCCCATCCTTGTAACCCTTTCAACATTCTATTCCACCAATAGCCAAAGTTCTTAACCACTGATCTTCCATTTAGATTTGTGTTCATTCTGGACATGATTGCAAAATAAAATTCATCCAAAAATGCAACACTATTATTTAAATATTTCTTGCATGCAAAAGACAATCCTTTAACTATAATCATTAACCTTGTCACGTTCCAGTCACCTTTATTCCTTCACTTTGCACCATACATAATCATTATTTACACTCCTCACTAAGTAAAGAAATATTCATTTCTGTCTCACATATTATTAGGTGTCTTTATAATCAAAATAGATACTGAAACCCCTATTGGCACAACTTCAATGGATTTGCGATCCATAAAGAGAGAGAGAGAGAGAGAGAGGAGAGGAGAGGAGAGGAGAGGAGAGGAGAGGAGAGGAGAGGAGAAAAGAAAAGAAAAGAAAAGAAAAGAAAAGAAAAGAAAAGAAAAGAAAAGAAGAAGCAATCATAATTTGTGCACTGTAATGTCATACCTGTCAAGCTGTGAAAATTGTATCTGATTCTTATTTTCCTCCATGTAACTATTTCCTAAACCATGTGATCCTTATTGTTTCTTTTCCCACAATGATCCACTTTCTTCTTACGTTTTCAGCACTGATAAGTATTTGAAAATGCATAAAACATTCTTCCTCTGGTTTCAGTACGTGCAGAATATGAGTGACAATGAAATTAGTAAAAAAAAAAAAAAAAAAAAAAAAAAAAAAACAGAATGGTGGACATACAGTGAACAGTTATCTCAAATGTACCAGTTAATATAATAAAAAAACACAACATTCAGCAACAGTACAACCTGTTTGCCTTTTTTTTAAATATTTGAAAATAAGGATACTTTTTAATGAAACTTTTTTCATTACCAAACAGTCTTTCATACTGTAACAAGGTAGCTATGTTTATGTAGCTTTCAGTATTTGCCTATCATGAATACCAAAAAAATAAGCAAATCATGATACCTTATATAGCTACTGCATTTTAATCATGTATTTTGGAAAGCAGCCAATGTAGATATCAGACGGTAGAAGAGCAACTCATAACATTACTGCAAACTGCAAAAAAATGAAGCCTGTGATTTTCTTACATAGATACCATTATGCAAAACATGAATGGTATAAAAAATATACATAACTGATATAACTAAAGTGTCCTAATTACATACTCAATAAAGAAGCCAATTCAAATGATATCGTACTGATGGACAGGCATTTATTAAAATTACAGCATATTCGCCTGCCAAAAAATAAAATCTATGACCAACAACAGTGCAAAGAAAAAAATCAGCAATCATGGGTGCAATTAAAGCCTCAGTGAATGCAAACAATACTTAAAAAACTTTAGCATGTGGACATACTGTGAAAAAAATTGTCACTTCTGCCTTGGCCTGACTTTAGCTCTACCATCTCCGTCTTAAGAGGGCACCATTTTTCCAAAGTTGAGAGGAAGGAAAAAGAATTATTTTCATTTTTATTAACCAAACACATCTGTCAAAAATGAGGCATATCAAATGAAAGAATTCTTTCATGAAAATATTGGCTCTTTCATAAACTCATTATTTTTATTTTATTTATTATACTTGATCGCTGTTTCCCGCGTCAGCGAGGTAGCGCCAGGAAACAGACGAAGAAAAAATA
>JAYMFT010008266.1:0-17005 GCA_038088735.1 Panulirus argus
ATCTCCCAGATGTAATCTCTTCACCCACCTGCACTCTCTCCCGACAGCCTACTCTCTCTCTCTCTCTCTCTCTCTCTATCCCTCGAGAATTCTTCAGGAGTTAATGCGGCCTGATGTAGTTAGCATGGATCTCATTTTGCATAATCTGTGATCAGACTAATTGCGTTCGGTGAAGGTTAGTGCGCCGGGGAACCCCGCATGACTACCAACTATGGGCTTCCTCTCCCCGTTCTGATAATTTGGCTTCAGTGGAGCCCATGAATACTTAATACGTTGTACTTGATCCTACGTATTATTGGATGGGCTGTAAACGAACCTGAAGATGTCGTTAGAGTGTCATTCAGAATTAATGCAAAGAAAATGATACCAGATATTGCAACTGTACAGACTCCTCGTTACATTACCTTGATCTTCTCTGGACGTGCTTGGTTCCCATTACCCTCTCGGCAATGTTCAGCCTCCTCTGATCCCCTTCGGCAATGTCTGGCTCCCATCCTTGATCCTCCCTGGCAGTACCTAGTCTGCCTTGATCCACTATAGCAGTGCTTAGTTACCCTGATCCTGAATATGCTGAGCTTCCAATGGTCCTCCTTGATGGCGCTCAGCCTCCCATAGTCCCTCGTGACAGTGTGCAACCACCTATGTTCAGTTTCTTGGTGTCCCAGTCATTCTTTGATCGTCCTTCTCGTCGCGTCTTCCCTTGGCAATGATATTTTTCTCCTGAATCTCCCTATTGCTGTTTAGCTTTCCCATAGTCACCCTGGCAGGAATCAACATCCTCACCATTCCTGAGAGAGATTAAACTTCTCTAATCCTTCTAGATCCATATCCTTGCAGGGATGAATTTTTATCTCATCTTTCGTGGTAAAGCCCATCCTCCCTCAGTCCTTCATGGATGTCCTCAGCCCTCCGGATCCTATCCTCAAGGCAGAGTTCAGCCTCGATCCTGCAAGGTCTACTACTCGATTTCTGTAATCCTTTCTGATCAGTTTCCCTTGATTCTCCCACTGCCACTCCATGGCAGTCTTTAGAACCTCATGATTCTTCGGTAAAGCTTGAATCCTCTGATTCTCCATGGTACAGAATATCCTTCTGTTGATCCTTCCTAGCTGTCTAAGCCCAGCTTAGTTCTCTCTTGCGTAAAGCCCCCTTCACTGATGTGTGTTGGTAGTCTCGCCTCTCTTGGTTCACTCCGACAGTGCTCCGTCTCCAGTGATCTTCCTAGGCAGTTCAAAGCGCCGCTTTACATTTCATACACAGTACTCAGCTCTGCTGATCCTTCTTCTCGTCTTGATATTCCTAAACAGGGCGAAGCCCTCCTGATCCTTTCAGGCAGTTTGCAACCTACTCTTATCTTTCGTGCCCGTGAAGTGCTCCTCTGATCTTTTCAGCTAGAATTCAGCTCCTCCGTCTCAATGCTCAGCCCCTTCTAATCTCTTGTGGCAGTGTTTAACTTCCCGGTAATCCTCCGTGAAAGGACTCAGCCTCCTTTGATCCTCCCCGTCAACGCTCAGCCTACAATGATCTCGGGTGGTGTTCAACGTCTCTTGACCCTCCTCTTACACGGTGTCTTTCGTAGCTTAATCTTCCGTCAACCCTTTTCCATCTTAATCGTCCCCTGCCTCTTCTGATTCTCCCTGCCATTGTCTACTCTCCCTCTCCTCCCTGGCAGGGTCGAGTCTCCCTCTCCTCCCTGGCGTGGTCTAATCTTCCTCTCCTTCCTAGCAATAATTAATTTTCCCTGATCCTCACTGGTATTACTCAGCTCTCCTGATCTTTGGTATCCTTTCTCTGAGTTTCCTCGGTAGCGCTCATCCACTTGACAACGCTTGGCCTTAGCAGTGCTAAGGCTTCCCTGATCTTTCCTTCATTCCTTAGTGTGTGTGTATGTGTGCTTTGAATCCTTCCTGGTAATTCTCCATCCTTCCCTCATCCTTTTCAACGATAATCAATCAGCCTCCTGTGATTCTCCTTTGCAGCACTCGGCTTCTCAGACCCTCCCAAATCGTCCCCTGTCTCCCCTGACCCTCCCTTGAGATGCCCATCCTCTCGTGATCCCCTGAGTGCCTCAGCCTCCTGTGATCCTTCCTTGCGGCCTCTGCCTCCTGCAAGACGTCCTCAGCTACCCTCACTTTACCTGACGCAGTTCAGCCACGTTCATTCGACGCTGATCACCCGTACAGACCTTAGTGTTCTTTAATCCTCCCTACACCTCACCCTCCTACTAGTTCTCCCCTCCCCCCCTCCCACCCACCCACCCTTCCACTCACCCAAGCCCTCAATTTCACTCGCTCCCTCCTGACGATGTTCAGCCTCTCTTATCTCCTTCGACAGAGCCGAGCCTCCTCACCCCCGCCCCTTCTCCCCGGGGAGGCGCCCCCTAACCAGGCGGCCTGCCTTAGATAAGCCAGCCTGGCCGATGATCTTATTACCGCGGTAGGCGGGCGGCGGCGTCACACACTCCGCCCAAATGGCAACACCTGTTCCATCCCGTACAGCAATCATCCCCCCTACCGGTGGAAGTGGTAGTCCCAAGGCGCTGGCGCTCCGCTCTGTCAACCACTACCACAGCACCACGCCTCCAACTCAGGTCGTCCAATTCATATGGGATGTACAGATTATGTATTTATGAACCCTCTGCCAATAGGAGAACATTATGTATCAGACGTACGATTTGTAATATCAGAAAAATAGTTTTTTAACCATACTGAATCTCATTACCAAATACAGCGGTAAGTTGCATTCAAAATTCGTTTCTATGTCTATGTTAAGACCACTCTAGGCGAATACAGTAGGTATGAGGACTGACTGGTAAAGAAAAGCTTACGTGCTAAGAACAGTCAAGGTGTCACTGGCTAACAACTCTTGATTACTGACAGTCTCTTTTCTGAGGGAAAGAACCGATCTACCTAAGAGAAGATTCTGCCATATGGCGAAGCTAGCGCGTAACACTCACAGCACTGAAAAAGAGAGAGAGAGAGAGAGAGAGAGAGAGAGAGAGAGAGAGAGAGAGAGAGAGAGAGAGAGAGAGAGGAAAAAAAATCACAATGGCGGCCGTCCTGTGCGGGATATTCATAAAGGAACGTTCACAGCGGCAAATGTCATGGAATGTAACGATGCCTTGCCGCTTTAAACCTCTCCCAAATACCAAGATTTTGCTGTCAGTTCGTAATGTAAGAACTGCAATAACATCGCCAAATTCTAGTCATTCCGTTGTCCAATTTGCCTAAAGCTTTTTTTCTTATTATTTTTTTCCTTTAGCCTTATAGGCAGTACTGAGCTCATTAGAAAACTAAAAGAAAAAACGAAGTAGCTTTTTAATTTAGAATATTGTTAAAAAAATTCTCTCTCTGTAGAGCTCTTTTATTAAAAGGGAATTTACTTGTGTTTTGCTCTCGCCAGCCACCCGAGTCTGACGGTGTCTTGTACGGGTAATGGTGTATACAGAAGCTATGTGCACCTCAACAATGGCTCCGAGGAAGGTTATTTTGTTTTAAATGATAGTCTGTAAGCTTTAGGCTACGTTGAACTCTCAAGCACCCGGAGTTTGCGGCATGAAAACACATAAAACCTTTCTATAAATATCTTTGTTTAATATAATATGGTAATGCGGCAGAATCTAGTGCAATTCAATGGAGACAAATTATACCAAAACCTACATAAGGGACTGCTGGATCAAAGCTTTTTAATGTAAACTGTATTTTTTTTCATAATTTAAAGTTGATGGACTGCGCGATGTTTCCTGCTATCCGTCTGTAACCCAATTTGACATATCTGTGAGATATAAACGCTTGATTTATTTTTTTTAAGGCTCATTTAAACAATGGGTTGAAAAAAAAAAAAATCCCGTGACTTATGTCCTTCTTCCGCGCGGAGGAGCCGCGTGTGGTTGGTGCGGTTGCCAGATACTGTTTTTATGGCCGCTACCCCCCCCAACTGCTGTCTCGGTATTTTAGGCAAATGCATTTAGGCTGTATTCTCGGGTTTATGCAAGTTAGGACAGCGTTCAAAAGAGTTTAAGCGGAAATTGTGCGTTACGAATTGTTGATGCCCGCCCACATCTACGTGCAGAGTCGAGGGAGTTCTGTAATGGTCGATGTTGTAAAAAAAGAAAATGAATGAGTCAAAACTGTTCACTTTTACCGGTGGATTGAGCAGATTTACACTCTTCCGACGGCGGCGACGTCGTTGTTGTGGGTAGTGGTAATACTGGCCTCTCTCTCTCTCTCTCTCCCTCTCTCTACGAATTTTTGTTGTTTAGTTTCAGTGAGAGAGAGAGAGAGAGAGAGAGAGAGCGTTAAGACAATGGGAACACTCCATGGTTGGTTGTGTGTGTGTGTGTGTGTGTGTGTATACTTGTATTGTTGCCAAGACCTGTTAATGTCACAGCTTCCCCTTTAACAGTTTGTTCTAACAGTTCGTAATGCCAAATCTTCACGTAGGTCAGTTCCGTAATTTCATTATTCTATGTACACATCCATGTTATAACGTGTGTGTCATTATTATTTGTGTATTACGAGGAAACACTCGTACATCTGCTTTGCTATATCTCTTAATGTTGCGTGTGTGTGTGTGTGTTGTGTGTGTGTGTGTATCATGTCTTAACCTTAAGTATACACACACGCTTACACGTTCCCATTTTATTGCCAGACACTCATTCATCAACCAGCTCCAACGTTGAAGATGTACAAAAAGCTGGGTTCCTGGTGAACCAACTGCCTTGTTTGGAACTTGGAATCCACACCCGCTACATTGACAGGTCGCAATGTTTTCCCATTGCACGACAAAGGCAACGTAGGTAGGTGCATGATTGAATCAGGCCAGTTGCAAACCTTTCAACAGACTTAACTGTATATATTTTTTTTCCCCCCAGACATTTCCTAACAGAGTTGTGTCTCCCATCACAGACTCCTGGTGTTATACTTCAACAAGCTGGCGGAGTTCTGTTCTTTTTGGAGACGTTCAGATGGATAACGCTGTCTCTCTCGCCCCGGTTCCCGCACCGCTCTCAGCGCCCCTCCTCACAAAATCACCCAGCATCGCCAGTGGTGTTAGTCCACGAAATAAAAAGAGAGTAGGAGCAGCTAGCAGCAGCGTTGTTGGAACACCAGACTCGTTGTGAAAACCCGGACGTCGTCAAAATCTTTCTAGTGCTGCGTCTTCAAGATTGGGTGAGACTGGGAAATAAGTGTGATCAAAGAGTGGTCACGCTTGTAACAAAAAGTGTTCTTTTGACACTCACTTTTTGCCGGAGGTGTTGTCAAAGCACTTCCGTTTTTACAGGGGGACGGAGTTTGGTTGCTGAAGTCATTTGTTAGCCGAGTAGTTTATGGGAAACTAGTACGGATTATCTTGGCCTATTATTTTTTTTCTGCCTTACAAAACTCGTTTATTACATAACAAACATGGATTCGGCAATACCAAGCCATCCTCTTTACGTTACGTAAGCCATTTCTTGCAGTGCAACAGCAGGTACAACAACAGCAAGAAATAACTGAATGCTTTAAACTACCATCACTTGAGCGACGAGCGAATTCGCTAATCCCCAGCTACGTAGAGTGAATGTTCTTGGTCCGCTTTTCGGTCACTATAAATGTTATTGTGGATACTTCCTCACCAACAGCTCTTCCTGCAGCTTCAGGGAAATGTGCTGTATAATATTCAACCCAGCAAATGTGTTGCGGGTAAATATTCGGCCCCAAGAAATGCTCTCGGGGGCGAGGCTAAATGGCATTCTTCGCTATGCTCTCTTGGTCAGAACGGCTTGGGAACCACGAGCTGCCACATCGTTTCTGAGGTACGTGAGAGTTGCTATAGTAAGACGCTTCTATGACCTTCCCTTATGTTAACGATTAATCGTTTTTGTCTCTCGTTGTTTTGACAGACGTGCTCTGATGATATATATATATATATATATATATATATATATATATATATATATATATATATATGTTGTGTGTGTTACCGGACTCCACCTGCAAGAGGTTATACCGCGAGTGAAAAGTGTTGTTTTCTTTGGTAAGGTTGTATTATTGGGAGTGCTTTCGAACAACTCCTCACTCCAAAGAAGTCCACATATCCTCGCTGAAGCCTCTGGGAAAAGGTGGTGGTTAACAGTGCGGCACCCAAGGTCGTTCTCTTGAACATTTTTATGCGGTTGTTGTTAAACTCGTGTCTTTTACCCACCTGCAAAAAAAAAAAAAGGAAAAGTAACCTCATCTATATAGAATTTTTGTTTTTTTTTACAAACGACTGTAACTGTAGTGTTTCCCTTGCTCGTTTTACCCACACTGTGGGATGGTGTAATTTTCTGTAATCTCGGTTTATATAATTCCTTAGCAATGCTTAGTTCAACCATGATCCAATCGTTTTCATTTTGAATGCCTTCAGGTGAGGGCCTAAGCAAGCAGGCAGATTGAGCACTTGAAGCCTTGCAGAAGAAGTCCGTAGATATGTTCTGATAACCTTCTTTGATAACACAGATAACATTGTCTGTAAAGACGATGTGGCTGTTAAATGTAAACCCGAATCCTTCTTACAGGGAGATACCTACAGCATTACTAAGTTCCTTACAATGACATTGTTTATGATTCGTTATCTCATTTCTCCCTGAACACCATCCATACATTCACAAGGACTGAACCACTTGAATCTTTCGTCTTACCATTTCTGTGGCTCTGGGTAAAGTTTCACAATTAATCATTAACTCTCAGGTATTAGTGATTCTACCTATAGCTTCATCTTTATCTTCAAACACGTAAAAGATCATCAACATAAATCCTTGAAAAACTTTGATCCTAACACATTACCTTTTTGGGACTCATTCTATACCGTTTTCAAACACTGCCCTGTGACTTTTCCAAGGGTAGTTTTCATTGTTCATAACTTCAGTGTCCAATCTTTTGTATAAGAGAAACAGCAAAAGGAATTCGGATAGCGACAAACCAATGAACCCTGTCCTGAAGGGTAATACTCAGAACGTCCTGTCTCTCTCATTTGTACATTCTGTTCATTACTGTTGGAGGATGTTCCTCTGCATGCTGAGAAATCTACTATGTTTCCCACTCTACACTGAGGATTCCTATTTCTTCAGTCCGTATCCATGTAATAAAGTCATCTTTATGATGAAAATACAGTCGTTTTCTGAAATTGTCCGGGCAACACGTAGGCCTCTAATTCCGTTTATGTAATCACCTATTAGAACAACTAAGGGGAAGAGTTCTACTCTCGTTGGGCCCCATCTGTTGATTTTTCTTTGCCATCAAGTAGTTTTATGATTATTTGTATATTTCCTACATTCACAATTTCATTACTCAGTTATTCCAATCATTTACCATCATTACACTAAAACGTCCTTTCCTAACAAGTTTCAGTTTCGTTTTATGTTTGGTCACTCTGCTCACTGTCGACTTGGAAGGCTGTAATCAGGTCAACCCTCTCTCTTTTTTTTTTTTCCTTAATAGCGGCCAAATTTGTAGTCCTCAGCCTCCCATTAAAGCTCAGCTGTCTTAATTCAGGTACCTTCTGTAATTCTACCAGATCACTAAACTCTTCTTTTCACTTTCTGACAATTTTTGTTGGAACTATGTTTCACTCTTTTTTTGGCCTATCTCCTTTATTTACATCCAATGGTACCTATGTTCTTACTCCACCGAAGGATTTACAGAACCTTCTCCAGCATTGGTCTATATCTTAGTTACAGATTCCATTCCCATTTCACATGTTAAGTAAATTTTTCAGCATCACAATAGTTGCCATGATGTATCTCCCCTTTGAGTCCTGTGTTACATCCCCCCCAAACACACACACACACACGTCCTGTTCAACCACATCAAACTCAAGCAATAAATTGCCGGTTTTTTCAAAGGATGTATAATATCTGATAAGTTCAATGCTCATGCCGCTGTGTAAAGACAAGGTCTAAGCACTGAAGGTGTAACATCCCTTCTGTTTCTTTTATGCTCCTTGACTTGCTAATACAAGGTATTCTCCAGTACGTATTCTGGAAACTTGTGCCTTTATTATTCTGTATCTCTATGAAAATTTAAATTCTTCCAGGCCATTTTCTTGTAATGATATTCCCCTGTAAACAGGACTACTATTTCTAAGGATGGAGTGTCTTGTTGCCTACCTCACCATTCTGATTATTCCTTCATTGTCATCAGTGTACAGTTCTTTTGGATCATTGCAGTTCCTTAGAGCACTGTAAACCAAAAGCATCACGATAAACTTCAGTCCCAACAGTAATGTTTCCCTTTATGTACCTTTTGAATGCACCAACCTTTAAAATTTCCAGAAGCTTAAAGGTGTACCCTTTAAGAGGGCCACTCCCCCCATATTCTTTTTTTATTTTCTTTTTTTGCTTCCTTCTATTGGGTTCCCTTCTTGGGATTAGCTCAGACTTCTCTTATTTGTGAGTTTTGTCTATAGCCAAGGGAGGGTCAGAGGGGTCAAGTGACTCTCCTTCCTTGAATTGATAGGCTCACTTCTGTCATCACAATAAAAAATTATAATATGACACATAACATTATTTAATAAACAAACATTATATTTTTGGAATCATCAAAACTAGCTCTTTGTAGCAAATTCATCAGTTGATAACCAAGCAGACTACCTCCATCACCCACTCCACTCCACACCAACTACGTTGTTACACAAAAAATGGTCTACCTTTATACCATGACAACCACCCCCTCAGGAAGTCTGGGCTACGAATGTGTAATCTCAGCCCCTTTGAGTCAGAAGTGGGAATGCTGTTCCTCCCCTTGGCTTCATCCGACTCTTCACATATTTTGCCTTTTTTTGGGTATTCTCTGTCTCTCTCTTTATTGAGTTGTTGCTCTTAACAAACACTCTATATGACTTCTTTTTGGCAAGTGTGTGACTGCAGAGTAACCACAAGTGAGTACCAACTGATTTACCTGCACTTTTAATTGAAAGGGAGGAAGTTAGGTGATGCCAGGCAAAGAAACGCCGAATGGTGAAAAGCGAGGGATGCGAAAAGTATTCCTCGTGATGTTTTATCCGTCTGTCTTTTTATCTGAATAACATTTCATCAGTCTATCCTTTTATGATCCAATCGTCACTCTATCAACCTATTCATCTATCTTTTTGCTTATCATCGTTTATAATTTTACTTTTATATATATATATATACATATATATATCTTAGTCAAGCCAGTCTTCTATCAGTTAATATTTATGAACAGATCAATACCTTTCTATCTTTCCATTTATTTTTTTCTCATCCTTTTATTCTATGTGTCAAGCATGTCTTTCATTTGGAGAAGGATGGCACATGAAAAAACTTGCATAAATATTTTGCTCGATGATCTTGTCTTTCAAGTGAAAACCCTCTTTAGAACGTTTTTTTTACTTATTTTGCATTACAGTTTAGCTATTACATATGTGGAGCTGCTCTTTTATTTAAGTTAATTAAATTGTTTTAAAATAATAAAAGAAAATGCAACCAGAAATTGACTACAAAGGATGATAGGATGGGAAAGCAATAAAACGTGGCACAAAAGAAAATAAAATTTTAAGTAGAACTTGAATTTTTGTCAGAATGAACGTTAATAGACTAGATGTTGCAAACACAATAAATACAATCTTAATGGAAAAGCTGAATGTCTTGCAGCTTTTCTTTGTGGTAATTTTGTACTGGGAAGAAAAGTGATGGAAAAAAAGGAATCTATCCTTACTGATGAAAGGCTATCTTAGTTTGGAGAAGGTGCTGTATCAGTAGATTCTGAATCTTTTAGAGCATATATTCCTTTTTATTTTTAGCTGAAAAATAATCTTATCATTCTTTATTAAATTGCATACAACCTCTCAGTTTACTCATATGCAGTCTTCATTTCAGGTCGTGTGTGTCAAAGTGGAAAAATGAACGTCCATACTGATGCAAGCACTAAACAAAGGCTAGTATGAAAAATCAAGATGAATGTGGCTTCCATAATCACATTGATATTCTGCATTTTAGCAGAGATACTTGACAAACAAGAAAAAAAATATAAATGACAATAATAATAAGGAAATGGTTGCCATGATGCAAGAAATTGACCAGTTTTTCCAGCCATTATAAGGCAAGTTCCTATAATAGCAAATTTTAATTTGAAGAAAATAGGCTGGAAAAACTGGAACCAACATAGCGCTGAAGACTCGCTGAAATGCTGGTTTTCTTGAATTTACATAGGGGAAATGCCATTTCTACTACTGATACTATTGAGGTATACATATGAGAATGAATGTTGAGAATATAACTTGATGCTTTATGAAAGTAAACCTCCTTACTGTGTATGGAGTACGTGGCAAATGAGGAAGAATTAAAACAGATTCTGCAATTGCAAGGACAAGTAAGTACAATGGAAAGGTTTGCAAAGCTCAACTAATTTTTCAAGGACATTGACTGGGAGGCAGAAATTTCAAGCTAATCAATAAAGCAAAGCTATGAAGGGGAGAAGGAGAATAAATGTTACTCAGCCTGAGGGAAAGAAACAGGCAACACAAGAGCCAACAAACCTATGAAATGTACAAGAAAAGGAAGAAAGAAGTGAATACTTCAGAATGCATAAAACCCTTGAGAGAGACAATTTCAGTTAAACACAATCCAAAATTGTTCTATAAATCTAAACTGGATTGGTTTCTCAATACATGGGCAAAATGTTAGAGACTAATCTATGGGGAACCATTTTTAACTTTCACAGTAGAAGAATCTCTGCCTTACATTGTCTGATTTTGGTGCTATTGACATTATGGAGGACATTAATACACAGAGAAACCTGTCTTGTACGTTAAAGTAACATATTGCTCTCCAAGTGTTAAATCTGCTTGATACTAAAGTAGCCACATTAACATAATTGTTCTAGAGGCCACAGCCTGACAGGTCATATGGCAGTTAGATTGTTGTAGATCATATGACTAAAAAGTTTTTATCATATGTCTATGGGTTATATCTATACATAGGGATAACAAATGAAAGTGTACATATTCATTCTTGAATACTGTTTATTTGTTATTGGTAACAGCAGACACTTGTATTTCCTTTCCTTATACAGCAATCCAAGATCCTGTTTTCTTACAAAAAAAAAATTTGAGGAATGTTGACATAATTTTCAACTATTTTCATTTATAGCTGATTCAGATACAGCACCATCCCACCAAAGATGGCTTCTCACTTCCAATGTGGCTTTTTGCAGGCATAATCTGGTAACATTGGGAAGGATCAAAGGTCAAGAAATTGGGTGATGTGTATATGTTTATGTGAGGGGAGTGCAGGAAGAATAAGTATTCAGTGTCTTCATTGTGAAAGCTGCATTTTGGACATGAGAGGTCTTGTGATATGTTGAATAAGTCTTTGTATTTTTGGAGAGATGGGTGGTGTCTAGAATGGAGAGGAGAAAGTGTAACCCACACATATGTGAGGAGGGCAGTTTCTAATGGGTGTATATCTGGTGGAATGGAGTATACAACTTGGTTGGGAGGGTAAATGTTTAGTGAACATTGGGTCATTGTAGTGTGTAAATATTTTGTTGAAGTTGTGTTTGTTGCGGGAGAGAGAATCTGAAATCATTGGTTGTTGAAGTAAGAAGCAGGAATAAGCTTTTTATTTTTACCTGAAGGTTGGTAGTTGGTTATGGTGTGGATTTGCTAGGAGGTGTCTAACTCTGCTGCAAAGAATTGAATGTTGAGCATAACGGAGAAAGATTGCATAGGAAGTAACTTTATTTTGTTGTGCAGTATGGATGCTTCACAGCCTGTAATTGTTGTGAGTGCCCTGTTTTGTATGGCTTGCATCTTTGCTATATATTTAAGTATAAACAACCAGGGCATGTGAAACATCTGAGGTAAACCATGAAAAGATCTGTGGAATTTGGTTTTGGATGGGGAGGTATGGTTTCAGTGCATCACACACAACAGCTAGAGAATGGATGTGAGTGGACGTGGCCTTTCTTCATTTCTCCTTGGTACTACCTCACTAATGGTGATAAAAGAAAAAGGCTCATTCATCTGACCTTGACGCGTCATATGTAATGCATCAAAACCACAGCTCCCTATCCATATCCAGGTCCCACAAACCTTTCCATGGTTTACCTCAGATGTTTCATATGGCCTGGTTCAGTCCACTGACGACACGTTGACCCCAGTATACGACGTCGTTCCAATTCACTCTATACTGTGCACGCCTTTCACCCTACTGCATGCTCAAAATCTTTTTCACTCCATCCTACCACCTCTAATTTAGTCTCCTGCTTCTCCTTGTTCCCTCCACATATGATACATAAATCCTCTCTGGCAACCTTTCCTCAATGATTCTTATGTCCGAACCATTTCAAAAGCCCTCTTCTGATCTCTCAACCACACTCTTATTATTACCACACATCTCTCTTACCCTTTCATTACTTATTCAGTCATATATACATACAAATATATTGTTTTTCGGACTTGTTCACCATTTCTTGCATGTATGTGTGTGTATGTGTAAACTGTACATCTTCATATCATGAGCATTACAGAATATACACTGATACTTGAAGATAGATTTTTGTACTATTACAATGAACAAAGCACAATGAGCTGGAATGATTTTACATGCCGAACTAAAATAGATACATTTCTTGGTACTTAAGCTATAATCAGTGACAGTACATTGTTGATGCAAGTGACAGTACATTGTTGATGCAATTTCTAATACACCTTTTCTTTCATGTCAACTTTTTTTTTGTAGATAAGAGTGCTAGCACTTCTGAAGAGCAAAATATTGAAAAGAAAAGCTGCCATAAAAGATGCAAGAGCCATCACTGATTTATACTCGGCTTAATTGGGAAAGAGCACGTCACAGATAGTGTACCAATCCAATAAATTTTTGTACTATGACAATGAATACAGCACCATGAACTGGGATGGTTTTAGCACATTGGACCAATATAGATACACTTCTTAGTATTTAAGGTATAAACAGTGACAGTACATTACTGATGTAAATTCTAATTCACTTTTTCTTTCAACTCTGCCTTTTCTTTGTAGATAAGTGTGCTAGCACTTCTAAACAGCAGATTATAGAAAACAACTGCTGCCACAAAACAGACAAGAGCCATCACAGATATATACTCGGCTTGATTAGGAAAGGGTGTGCCACAGATAGTGTACCAGTCCACTCCGTCGCTGACAGGCTGTCCATCAGGCAGACAGTGGAAATCGTAGTATTTTTCATCATAATCACTTACGCACAAATATGATCGTCTTTCCAAAACCTGAAGGGGAAAGTTAGGATTTATATCAGTGAATACATGTCTACATCATCACTTATTTTATGGTAGAGTAGACAATATGAAATCAAATATATTAATGAACAAGTAAAGACCCTGGGTAACTTTCCACAATCATTTATATTTTCTAAAAATTTACAGTCAAAGCAGGATGATCTAATTACAGTCAAAATGTAGATTCGTATCTTTATATAGTATGCTCTCACATGCTCACTATATCCTTTTACTAGTTTCTGTCCTTTAGAAAAATGATAATAATCCCCACTATATAATTCATAATTCATTAAATGGCAATCTTCTTACCATTCACTATCTTCATATGCCTACCCTACCTTGCACTCCATTTCAGTTACAGACCTCTCTCTCAAACTGCTGTCTCATAATTCCTCACTGTGTTAACCACCTCATTCCCACATCACTTTTCACCTGACCTCTGCTGTCACTTTTGCAAATGTTATCCGAGTTCAATTTCCATGAGTTACATGCATGCTCATTGTGCCATCTTGCCCACAAAAGTTCCAATTTTTTCTTAAAGGTTTACTTTCTAATACATCAGCTGGTTTATACTTCATCACTTACTGAGTTATAATCATCCCGTTCTTCCCCTTTCTTCTTATTGATTCTCTTCGTATACAAAAGTTTTGATCTCCATTACTATACCATCAACAAATTTACTGAGGATCAAGGCACTTAAAAAATCAATTTGACTGGTTCAGTATGAACATTTCCAATTAAGGAAAGTTTTGTCTATTCTAAACAACTGTCTTTCAGGTGGTGCTGTGGCAAATACTGCATAACACACAAAAATGACTACACAGACAAAACATAACGTGTTCAATAGCATGTAAACAAAGGATGGTCTGTGTAAATATAAGACATCGAAGTATGGACTTAAAGCTAAGCTTCAGGTTTCAGATAGCTGCATATTTACTACACATAGAAATTTATTTTTTATATGAATGCACTGTGAAGAAAATAAGTTATTCCATATGGTTAGTGGGTAGAAACCTTGAAGTTTTCAATAACAAATTCTTAGTGCTAGCAATATGACAAAAAGAAAGAGGAACTTACACCTCCAATAGCAGTATGGACCTCAGTCTTCTCGTCACATGGCCCTGTGCGTTCATGTAAACCTATTGAGATTTCCTCCTCAGGCTTACCAAAGATAGCCATTGACAAGTAGATACCATAGTGCAGGACCATGTTGAACACAATGATTATCACTGACCAATGAGACTTCTCATCTACGGGTAAACAAGATTTATCAAAGCCAAGTTCACCTGTAAACATACATTTTATAACTATACATTCTTCACCTGCTCAAGCTTAAAGGTATCTGTTTCTGATTTTGATCAACCAAGAGTACCAACATCTGTTTTTCATTTCCTTAAACAAGGTATGTCTCACTTTTGTGGTAAATGTAGTATTTATGAGCATAATTGAAACAAAAATTGATGTGAGTAAATAGTCATTCTCATCACTTCCTGGCAAAACCTAATTATGCAGAAAACAGTGAAAAAGTATAAAAAACTAAATCGATCAATAAACAAAACTGATTATGGACCTTTTACTTTACTGAAAACTGACAAACAGTGGTTTTCCACTAGTGGTGTCAAATTGCCTTCACTAATATTTTTCTTACACATCAGAGACTAGCTAATTTGATACCTACATACTAAGTACAGCACAGTATTAACAATATAGGGGCTCTGGAGTGGGGTTTGGCTATTATTTGCAAGGTGAATCTTGGATGTAGAAACTAGTGGTAAGCCTACAAATTCTTACAAACAATCTTAAATTGTGACATTGTTTTTCGTCATTCAGTGTGAATTACATAAACTCGGTTCATAACTGAAGCATTACCCGATAACACATAAACTGAAAAAGTCATGAAAAACTCAAAAGTCATTATATAATATAAGGTCTATAGAAGATAATCTCAAAACCTTACAGGCAGTGGTGGAACAAGTAATTCAAATCAACATTGATATTAAGATTACATTCTAAGTTGGCAAAGATTATTATTTTGATATTTTAGACTGATGGCTGTAGAGAAAGGAGAGCAAACATTTATCAATAAAGAATGACAAAGTATATGCAAGGAATGGTAGAGTGTAAGGGTGGAGGAAAAAAAATGTAAGAAAACAAATAATGTACATGATATGGCATGAAGTACAACCATTTACAGTGCTATCAGTGTTAGAGGTGAGTGCTAAACGAATGGTGAGATCTACTGAAGTAAGTAGGAAAATGAAAAAGATGAAAGTGAGGCAATATCATGCATGAAACAGACATGGGAGAAGGATCTTAGACATAAAAGGGGAAAAATAAAACTATTGAGGATATTAGTAACTTGTGTGAAATACTCTTTGGACTGTATACTATCAAAGATATAATAAAGAAAAACATGAAGTGAGTTTTAGAAAAATGATAAAACAGATGCATCAGATGTGGCTTTGGGTACTGGCTAATGAGATAAGGAACACTATTCCTATACTCTTTCAGGGAAAGCATATAAATATGATGAAACTATTCTAATACTCTACAGAGGAAACAGCTTTGAAACTCAAAGGTCTTTTTCTCTATCTTAAAGGGCTTGAAATTTAGGCTCAAGCTGTTTGTTAATATTTTTCAAACTGTGGAGAAAAATAATGGATTTTGCCAAATGACCTGTGGAGCTTTGAGACCAATGGCTAACATTAATAATTAAAAAGTGCCTGTGGCATACATGACTGTGCATCAATGGACAATCTGAAAATGCGGTCGTTAACCTACACAGATAACTAATGTTAACTGAAATTCTTTTTAAAAACATACATCTGGTCATAATATTCTCAATTAGGTGGATATATTGTAGAGCTTACTGTTAGTAATTTGGAACATGCAAGAGCTCTCATTAAAGACCTCTAAATAATGTTAAAGTCACATAAGTTAATGAGCATCTATTTACTGGGTGCACAGCACATACCAGATCAAAAGCATATATCCAAGTGTAGTCATTAAAAAGGCCTTCTGATTACTAATGGGATATGTAAAGCAAGTAGGAAGATGATTATGAACAACAGCACATAAACACAGTTGGTACATCTAGCAAATGCGGTAACAGAAACAGTTTATTGCCTATGTCTTTGGGGGACTAGAATCATTAAATTCTACTGTAAATCGTTCCTTCCTAATATTGCTTAAGCAAAAACTCATATATGAAATTGCCAATGTTCTGTTGGGATAGCATATGTTCTCGCACACAATGCTATATCAGAGCTAATAATAAATATGTGAGGATGTGGTAGTGTTCCAGTTTTCTTAAGGTATAAGGATCCTGATGTAACTATCAAGGTTTACATATCCATGAGAAGGGCCTTATACTGCACTGCATTTAACTGTCCTATGCTATAAAGATGGCAAAGATTCAATAAAAGTTTACTATGACAGAAAATGCCCTTCCAAACTTTACCTTCCTGATGGGAATCTAAATAAAAAGGAAGGATCTCTGTAATGAACTCCAAAGAAGGAAATGTAGTAAAAAGTCATATTAACTGATAAAGAAGATAAAAAGAAGGAGATAGCCAGCAATCATATATATATATATATATTATATGAACAATAAAGAAGATAAAAAGAAGGAGATAGCCAGCAATCATATATATATATATATTATACATATATATATATCCCTGGGGATAGGGGAGAAAGAATACTTCCCACGTATTCCCTGCGTGTCGTAAGAGGCGACTAAA